>JBBPTV010000991.1:0-13002 GCA_038094275.1 Tubosaeta brunneosetosa | reverse complement strand
GACAAGCACACACATGTAGTGCGCACTTATGTAATGGTTACCATAGTTAGCCATTTGACACTTGATGTCAAATGGCTGTAGTATAAAGGGCAAGTAGATCTCACCCTTGTAGAACAATCTTTTTACCCTGTATCCTGTACCTGCTCACCGCATAATAAACATGGTTCGCACTAGTTGTGTGATGAGAGTGCCACAGGATCTAACCAAGGAGATTACAACCCCTTACAGATTGATCATCCTGTTCAAGGCATAAGAAGAAGCCCTGGCAGCACATAACTCTGCACACATGGCAATGACTTTCCACTCCACCCACTCATTCTCCTCTTGGAAAGTTGGAGATAAGGCATGGCTAGAGGCCACTAATCTTCAGATCCCATACCCTTTCAGAAAACTTGCTCTCAAACACCATGGACCTTTTGAAATCTCTCAAGTCATCTCCCCTCTTGTCTACCATCTCAGACTACCTCTCTTCTGGAAAATCCATGACACATTCCATGCTTCTCTCTTATCACCATTCAAACAGACTGAAGCACATGGACCTTCCTTTCCTGAACCACCATTGGAGGTAATAGATGATGATGATGAATTCAAAGTGGAGGCTATCTTGTCCCACAAAGGCTGCCCTGGCAACTATCAGTACCTAATCACATGGAAGGGGTATTCCCAATCTGAAGCCACATGGGAACCAGAAGAAAATCTCTGACATACTCCCAAGATCCTTTCTCCCTATAGATGCTCCCACTCCTTGAAGTGATGACAGACTCCTCTGTGTGGTATTGTACCTCTTTGTGAGTGTCCTCAATAGTGGTCAAGTCATTGCATGTTCTTTCCCCTTACTATATTACACCCATTCTTCTTGACTCTTTGACCCTGCCTTGCTTTTACTGCCATCCTGTTGATTCAAATCTTACTCTTCTCACTTTACTGGTCTTGTCATTGTCCTACTTCTAAACAAACTCATTCACCATTACATGTTTGATTTTTTCTTCATTTTTTCTTCACTTTACACCTTCCCATTCCCATGCATTTGGCTTGAATCAGTGAAAGTTATAGCATGCTGCTGTGTGCCAATACCTAGTACCTGATCATCTGGCAATGTGTTTACCCATTACCCTCTCCCTCTTACTATCCTCTTTGACCATAAATCCCTGTGACAATTCTTCTACCCAAACTTACTCCAGATAGAACACCATTGATCTCCCTAATGGAGTCATCTCTGTTGATGAACCTCTCTCTGCTCATTGTCTTTCTCTTCCTACTACTACCTATGACAACTCCTTATTCCTTCTCCTCACCAATCCCTCTGTCACCCATGCTCTGGACTATTATATGAATGTAGACTCTCCCTTATCAGTGCTCTGCCATCTTCTCTGATGTGCTCACCTTTTATCCTATTCCCATCCATCTGGTTGGAGAAGAATATCCCTTCCAAATACTCCTCATCTAGATCCAGAAACTTGCATGGCCTTTGTCATCCTAGCTTATCATCTAAATCTTGGAGAATTTCTGGTAGAAATCTGATGATACCTTGAACAGCTATCTTAATTTTTGCAGAGTTTCACTCATAGGCAATCCAGTCCTCCTTCTCATTGTCAGAAAAAGAAGAAATGTGCTTGTACTTGACAATGCTCTCCTCCTTGCTCCTGTTATGCTTGCTCCAGGTAGGGTTGAGTGTAGTCTCAAGGGTCAAGGTTCAAGGTAGTTGCTTGTCTTTGCAATGAGAACACTGCCTTTCACTGCAGTGGGATCAAGGGGATCAAGGGTTCAAGGAGCACCTCTCATTTAGAGGAAGGTGCAAGTTTTCTGTAAGGAGCATGAGGGGGACAATGAAAGTTCTAGGTCAAGATTGAGGAGGTCTAACTTAGGGTACAAGGTAGGTACTTGAAGGTTTATATACTAGGCAGAATAAACAAGGGTAAACATAGGATGAGTCATATTGTGTGAGAGAAATGGAAGAACGAGTCATGAAGGAATAAGCTTGATGATGAGCAAATGCAATGGGATCAGTGTTATGATTCTTTTCCCTTTTCTTCCTCTTCTTCATTCTATATTCATGCTTATCATCTTACACTGTTCATCCTCTTCTCATTGACCTCATTGACTTCCCTTTGAGGCTGCCAACATTTCTTTCAGGTGGTAACTCCAACTCTTATCTCTTAGACTTACTTCTTCATCCGAGTAGCTTCTCAGACTACTGTCTCCTCATCTCACCTTTCTCTTCCCAATGTCACTTATGTGACTGTTTCTATTCCAAGGTAGATGACTTGACTCTACAGTTCCTTCTTTTGTTCTCTTTATGATCTCTAATTGGACGATTAACTCCACAGTTGTCTTTCTCATGATGGTGATGTATTCCCTTATTCCATAACATTCCATAGTGTTCTATTCTCCCATGACTAGAACACTTATATACCTGATTGCATGTGCAATAGTTCCTTACACTGAATCTACACACCAAGTGCACCCTATTCTTTGTCCTCGAGCAATTCTCAAGTCCTAGGCATTTCCTCGACATTGACCCTCAAGTCCTTTGACCTTCCAGGTCAATATCCTTCATCCTCAGTCTACGATCTCAATTGTATCCTTCATTCTAGTCTCTCATACTTTGTTGACACTTCCAGTGTACTCCTTCATCATCGTTCATTGTCCTCAGTCCTCAGTTTGTACTTAGCTAGCTTGGAGAGACACTGTGGTACCTCTTTGTGAGCGTCTGCCTCTCTGGAGTTAAGTCAAATGCCCTCTTGAGCACACTAAGTGTTACAATCAGATGGGTGAGTCATCAGGGAAAAGGAATGTGTCTGTGTACATGAATGTCCAAAAGAGGAAGCAAGGAAAAGAAAATGTAACATTACCCCCATACTAAAGTCAAAGCTCTGATGAAGACACTTTTAAAAGTCATCCCTGGTGGAGGATCCAGTGATGTTGTTCCAAGCTGTCTGGTCCCAGATGTCCTTATGGTCTATTAGAGAAGGAGGACAGGGAGAAGCACTGTGATGGCAGTTTCAACAAGGAGGTCTTCCTCCAGTGGAAATGCAGGCAGTTCACTGACCTCAATGGGTAGAAGAGATAGAGGATCATGGGGACATTGGAGGAGAAGACAGTGTGGGGGATGTTCTAGGGCTAAATGTAGTGCTTCTTTGAAAATGTGAGGGCAATCTGCTTGGATGTGACCAGGATAGGTGCAGAAACAGAAGGGGCATTGGTAATCTGAACAATCAACTTGATGATATCCTAAATGCCTGCAAGAAAAACACTCTCTCAAGTATCTTGGGTCCTCAGGTCTAAGGGGTCAGTCTTGGATGCCTTCCCATCCAACATGTTCCCTGGCCATAGTGGCCCAGAAGACAGCATTCTCTTCAGTGGTTAAAGGGGCAGAGGAAGCTTTAGGCATGGAAGGAGTAGAAACAGGTCAAGGGATAGGGGGAGGTACTGGTCAAGGAGGAGAGGGTGGTGCAGATGTTTCCAACAGATATTGTTGATATCATATGCTATCCAACTCCTATTGACTCTGGTCTAACTCCAGACCATCTCCAGTGCAATCTCCTCAGATGCAGGCAGTGTATCTATACTTGTACAAGGAATGAGATAATTAAATAAATAAAATAAAATAAAATAATTCATCGCAGCACTGTTGCTCATGTTGTTGCTCTTGTCACTCCACAACTTGCATTTAGGACACTTGGCATATGATTTACAGATTGTACAGCACACAAGTGAATTAGAAATACATCATACATCATATAGTAACATTGAGGTGGCAGTAAAAAAAACATTGCTGATTGGCCATAATGAAACCAGTGGCATATTGACACAACAGACAAAGATTCAAGGTGGTAGAGCAACAGGTGGGTCTGTGGGGTCAAGAGGTAGCTGTAAGCCAAACAGGGCATTGAAAGTAGCCATAGTAACATACCATTTTTTATTCAGTACCTGACATTTTTTAACATTCCAGCAGCCATCACACTGAGTACTGTGACAGTGTGTGCATGTTCATTCCCACCTACGTTTTGTGGATGGAACCACCTCATCACCTGGTACTGTCTCCAAATGGGTGGTCATGACATGGTGCTTTGAATTGGAGGGTGCAGGAGGGTCTGGTGTGTCACCATACTGAAACTGGAGTGTGGACTGGGCAAGCTGGTGGCCAGTAAGCAACTTGTTGAGTTGCCATAGAGCAGCAGCAGTATCTGTTGGATTCTCTAGCTCAGAAGTGGCTGTATGTGGCTGGGGTGCTGCAACTGTATCTGAAAGGAGCTGTGGAAGTGTAGTTGGAATAGATGATAGGGCCCCAGTTTGATTGGCAAGAAGGTTGCAAATAGTCCTAGTATTCTGAGAACTCAGGTTGGTAGACACCTTCTCATTTGTAAAGTCAAGCCAAGTCTTGTAATATGACCTCAGTTGCTCTGGAATCTGGTGCTCAATGTAGTCAGCTATTCCAAATCAAAGAACAAACACAAACCAACCTTATAAAAAATTGTTTTCCCATCAGCATGTGCATTGAAATCTGAGGTAAGTTTTTCAAAATTTGGACCACCTGATGCTGAACCATGTGAAAAGATATAGAGCTGGAACAGAGCATGCTCTGCACATGTGTGGATGGGCATGACTGCAAACCGAGTACATTGGCACTGGCTTAAGAATGAATGAAGTGGCTTTTGTTCCTCTACAAATGGACTGCTATAGGGAAGCATTCCATATTTTGTTTGAGTAGAGCTATCCAGAGGTAGAATACCAAATGGTTCATCTGTCTGCAGGTAGTTGTCACCATTGACCCACTTTTCAAATCCATCAGTGCATCCTCAGTGGTCTGTTCAAGGAGTGTTGCAACTCGGTTTTTGAGTTTGATGTCAAAATGGCCAATATAGGGTTTTCCAGTGTGGTTTTCTGTGCCCACCTTGATACCAGAGTGTCAGAGTGTCATAGGAGTCACTTTTAGATATGAGAAACACACCTGCATATTATGTTTCACTGCAAAGTCCAATGCAAAGTTGACTGCTTGGTGCTCTGAGGCATTGAATGATGGGAAATGACAGATGATGCTCTGATGTACACCACCCTCAAGATCATTTGTTCCACAGCAGCACTGGTACAACTTTAGGCCATCCTTGTCTTTGCCAATCTCAAAGTAGAGAGGGATTCCAGGTGGATCAGAGAAATACCCTCCTCTTATGTTTTCAAGTACATTCTTTGTTACCTCCCAAGCTATCTCATTGAACAATGGCTGCCCTGAGGTTGAATCCATCAGTGGACCAAATGTCTTCAATACTGCTGCAACATGGCTAAATAGGATCTCAGGTGCAGGCATATAGTGGTGCACACATGCAAGTACCCATTTTGGTGCTGATATTAGCTTTGCCTCATATGTGGTCCCCTTGGCCTGCAAGACTGCCCTGACTGCTTGCTAGTCAGATGGATCAGAGAGAAAGATTGCTGCACTAAGAGCCCAAACAAATGGTCGTTGTAGCCCATGATGAAGTGAGATGGGAAATTGATGGAAAAGATGCCAGATATCACCCACAACCAATGATTGGGTAAGTTGGAGCACCTTTGAGTCAAGTTGTAGAACTGTAAGGATAAGATCACAGATTGCTCTATGAGCCTCTGGGTTGCACTCAGCTTGATTAGGATTCTGTTCCATAGAAAGATTCTCAGCCTGCTCCATATCATCAGGTAAGGAAAGGAATGCTCTTCCTTCTAGGAAGTCAACTGGGTCTGGTTGCTCAAAGCTATTGAGATACAGTGAGAGAGGTGGATAGGAGATATCTGGTGCTGTTATAGACTTGATAGTTTTAGAGTCAGGTTTGTAGAAGATCTGGGTTCGAAGAGATGACATGTTGCATAGAATTGTGAATGGAACAGGTCCAAAGGCAGACAATGGAGTGGGTTGTTTGGATTCAACAAGAAGAGGAGACAAGAGATAGGCTGGAACAACCACTTGCTGAACAATTATCACAGTGTGAGTCTTGGTAACATTGACCCCCTTGAATATGGTTGGCCTATCAAGTGAGATCATACCATGGGCAAGCTCTCTTCCATCTGGGGCAAACATGGTGACCAGAGTTCCTCCTGGAGTATTAAAGCCAACCAACTGGGAAGAGTTGGTGGTGGTAAGGGATTCATGAATTTGCCATACTGCATAAACATGCAATGATGCATATACAACAAACTCCAGCTTTAGGTTTTTTTCTACCCAATCCTCACTAATGCAGACCTGAGGATCTTGTGTAAAGTTCTTCTGGAGAATAGAAGCACATAGCATTTGTGTGGACATGGCACCTCCAGATGTGAAGTCAGAAAAGTAGCCCCTAACCAGGTTGGAAAGATCAACATGGCCTAAGAATGGCCTAGTGGATTAAGGGGTACAATTACCATGTAGCCTTTTGAAATTGGCACTTATGTCTATACCAACCTTCTTGTAGACCACTGAGCACAGGAATGTCTGTAGGGCATATGGAAGGGTAATGTATCCATTATATAGTAAAGGAAAAGTCTAAAAAGGGGGTAAGTCTTAGGCTCTCAGATATCAATATCACTATTACACACACCTGAATTAGATAAACTGTCTTTTGATATGCAATCTCAATAACTGCAACATGCCCAGATAGTCCTGTGGAGACTTGAATAGGAAACTGAAGTCCAAAGGCCACAATGACTGGAGTTGTATCAGAGTGGTGGTTCATAATGATGTTGAATTGCAAATTCACTTGCTGGACAGTGGTGAGTTGCACAACCTTCCACTCAAAGGGTAAGGTGAGCTCCTCATAAGGTGGTGGAGGATTGGATGGAGTGACATGAGAGGTAAGGGAAGGAAAGATGGATAGAAGCTTGTCCCGGTCTGCTCTAACATTGTCTGTGTAAACAACTTGGGGTGGTGGATGACCATAGGCTTGGAGAGATGGAAGGATTGACTGCATCACTGGAGCCCAGCCTTCTTGAGCTTTGGAGAGAGTAAATGTCATCCCACGAATCTCACTATACTCATTGATGAAGGTGTGAAGTGCTGCAAATAATGAGACCCCTTTTTTCTTGCAGATCCATTTGACAATCTGGAATGTGGTCAGGGCATTGCTAGCTATAACTTTGAACATGTAACCCACCTTAAAGATATGATCATATGCTTGAGAATTGTTGCAGGCCGAGAACTGATGACCTGCTAAAGTTGAGGTGCTTCCTCCTCAACCATCATATTGTAGAAATGGTTGAAGTACTGACCACTTGGAACAAAGCCAGCATACCCATTGTGGTCCCCAAACTCTCCAAAAGAGGGGGCATTCAACTTTGACCAACAGTGAGCAAGTCCACCTCTTTGACTGGCAGACATGAGCTCAAGAAACTGACATCGAAGCTGGTCATAGTGGTGGTAGTGAAGTGTCTGGACCATAGTTGCAAAGACCTTTGGACCAAGACCAATCCGAGAGGATTCCCAAAGGAGGGCTGCAAGGCAATTAGACAGCCCACATTGATAAGTAAGGTGAAAGGTGAATTGATCAGAGACTACACTTGGGAGAGCTGCAAGCAGTGATGGACTCCAGCTCTGGTAGTTGTGGTGGCATTGTGCATGAGGGCAAATATACTGATAGGCAATGATGTAAACACATTGGTCAACATCAACAACTTGACAAGGGTTATCAGCAAAGCCATGCTTTGATAGGTACACCTATGCTGTCTTTTTTCCTGATCTACCAGCAGCAAGACAAGCTGGGCAGGGGATCTTGTCAACCAAGAGATGAGGTAGCCAAATAAAGAAGTGTGGATGATGAAATGTGGCAGCTGATAAGCCATCATATGATGCATGAGCAGCAAGGTAGTGACTTTCCCCACCATGATAGAATGTGAATCTGTCATAACAAGATGGCATGTAGGACCAATTCTGTTTCATCTCATAGATGAGCTGGTCACGAACATGGACATACTCAGCCTTTGTTGAAGTTTGAGATCTATATTTGGTATCTTCTGATTACCTAATCATTGGTACATCACACCAGAGTACCTTAGTCTCTTTTCCTTAGTGACTACTGAGTATTCTACAGGTTATGAGCCCTGCTGTAGCTCAGTAACCCAGTTCACTCACCCAAACTTGAATCTTAACATGGCCAACATTCTCAAACTGAGACCAGACAGAAAGAACTGGTCAGAATGGTGCAAAACAATTGAAAATGCCATTGAGGCCGAAAACCTCCAGAATTACCTTGACAGTACAGTCATGGACTTCGACAAACAATCTGATGCACTAGCAAAATGTGTCATCATCACTGATTTGCCAAATTCGATATTCATTGGCATGGTACAGCTCAAAATGGCTCACACATACTGGCAACACCTCACGGAATGCTTTGACAAGACTACAAACAAAGCTACATTACTCACAACACGACACGCACTTGAATTACCCCCAAACCGGCACGATGCAACACCACAGGTGGCTGCACACCCTACCAAATCCCTAGCTGGTACCTATCACGAGTGTAGCAAATGCGGCCACGAAGCACATGACTGCAAACAAGTCAAAAGCGAGCCAATGCGGGCCAGAGCTGAAGAAAACGCGTACCAGAAATGTCGAGAACCCAAGCACAACAGAGATGGCCAGGGACGAGTAGGGGAGAGGGGTGGAAGCATCGATGAGAAGGCTAGTGAAGCCAGCGTAAGCCTCGTAACTCAAGCAAGCAGCATGGACAGCGAACACACGGTCATGGGAGTTCACTGCACAGCCCACGATGCAGCCCCAGCAAGCCAAAACAACAGGTTGGCAGGTTGATGAGAAGACCTCTGACATGAGAAACTTGAACATGGAGCGTGCTAGGCCCATGGCGGCAGTGGACAGCTCACCTGACCCACCAGACATGCCACTTGATGAACAAGCCAGGCACCAAACTGGGGAAGAGGTCAAAGACATCAAAACAGCAGGGATAGAGGACAGTGAAAGGATGCATCAGGAAACCTACGTTTCTGCTAATGGGTCTAAATTGGTCTAATGGTCTAAGTTTAGATGACTTAGATGATTTTAGATGGTTAGCAAGTTTGTCACCAAGCTCTTTAGTTATTTAGGCTACTAGAAAATTGGCCCTTTAGAAAGATAGAAGATTAGGCTAC
Source organism: Tubosaeta brunneosetosa (assembly GCA_038094275.1). Taxonomy (NCBI): domain Eukaryota; kingdom Fungi; phylum Basidiomycota; class Agaricomycetes; order Boletales; family Boletaceae; genus Tubosaeta; species Tubosaeta brunneosetosa. The sequence continues at coordinate 3,912 of JBBPTV010000991.1, read as the reverse complement.
TAGTAAACTAGTGTTTTAAAAAGCTAGCAAGTTATTGCACTTAGACAATTAGAGATTGTTCATTAGCCAATTTAGAACATTATATCTTTAGAGATATGATTATAAGTCATTTAGAGAATTAGACATAGCCATTAAGTGACTAAGAATAATAGATTTTTGGTCATATAGCACCTGTGCTATCTAGACATAAAGACACAAAGACATAGATGTTTAGTCAATTCAGCTTTGGAAAGCTAAGAGTCCTAGAGATTTACTCATCTAGATACATGGATAGTCATGTCTGTAGACCAATATGTCTTAATATAGAATCACAATAGGATACACAGTAGTCAGGATTAGATAAGGCAAGTTGGTGTCTAGGGATTTATTCATCTAAATAGACAAGTCTGTAGATCAATATGCAAATTAACAAAGGATATATAGTGATCAAGATTTAAATTAAGCTAGCATAAAACAATTTCAAGCATCAAAAATAATTAATTGATTAAATCACTACACAATAGTATCTAGTCTGATTGTTGTAACAGGGGAGTGGTGGAGCACTGTTGTGCAGTCCTCACCTTCTGTGTTGTCACATGGTGGTGACAGGGAGACCACTGCCCCCACTAGGTGTTGGGTATGCTGTTGCATACCCTTGCCCTCATCGTGGTGGGGGTGGTGGTGATGGCACAGGTGTGCCGTTTCGCCCCATCACCCTTGTTGTTGGTACAGTGGTGGGGGGTGCACTGTTGTGTGCCCCCATCATCATAACAATGGTGGTGACAGTGCACATGTACCATTTCACTCCATCTACTCATTGTCAGATGCTGTGGTGGTGGGTGCACCATTGTGTACCTCACCCTCACTGTTGAAGCAATGCGGGTGATGGCGCAAGTGCACCGTTTCGCACTGTTGTAGTGGTGGGTGCAGCATCACGTACCCTCACTCACGTTGTCGTGGTGATAGCAGTAGAGCAGGTGCACCATTTTGCACCGGTGCCTTCGTCGTTGGCACTGCGGTGGTGGGTATGCCATTGCATACCCCTACCCTTGTCATCATTGTGGTGTGGGTGGTGGCAGTGGGTGGGCCTTTGCCCTCATTGTTGCCCTTGTCATGATGGTGTTGGTGGTGGTGGTGGTGCCATATGCCATTGCACCCTGTGCATGTCATCTTGGTAGGTGGTGGGTACGCCGTCATGCTCCCCTGTCTTCCTCGTCATCCTGCGAATGGTAGGTGTGTGCGGTTGCATGCCTCCCCGCCATCCTGGTGGTGATGGTAGTGCCATGTGTGGTTGTGCCCTCCACGTGTCATGTCGTGTGCGCTGTTGTGCCCTGTCCTGATGGGTGGCAGGTGCACATTTGCGCAGCCCCACCCCCCTCGACATCTGGGCTGTGCATGCGGAGGTGGATAGGTATGGGTGAGTGCGTGTGCATGACGGGTGGGGGTACTCACCGTTGATGGGCATATCATCATGTTCCCCATGCCCCCCTCACCTGGTGGTGGTGTGCTATTGTGTGTCATGGCCCAATTTCATCACACCTCCCCACCGTCATGGTGGTGGTGATGCCGTGTGTGGTTGCAGCGACCACATATCACCTGGTAGGTGAAGGTGCCGTCCTGAGGGGTGGTGGGTGCACTGTTGTGCAGCCCCCCTCCCCTCATTGTCCTCTGGGGTGTGCATGTGGTGATGGATAGGTATATGAGTGTGTGTGCGTGACGGGAGGGTGCTCACCATTGGTGGGCATGCCGTTGCATGCCCCATGCCCACCTGGCCTGGTGGTGGTGCATCATGGTGCATCATAGCCCACTTTTGTCATGTGGTAGTGATGGGTGTACCTGTTGCACCTCCTCACCTTCACCCTCGCCTCCACCCTCACCCTCGCACTTGTTGTCATTGTTGGTGCGTTGATGCACCTTTTCTGCCGTCATGATTGCGTGGTGGTGGTGATGGATGTGTGAAGGGACAGGTGGTGAGTGATGGCGCGTGAGTGCGCAGTTGGGAGGCGACACTGGGTGACTGGGTGTGGTGGTAGTGGAGACAAAGAGTGTGACATGGCAGGAAATGTCATGTGGATGGTGAACTTGGGTGTACATGACTTTGTTGGTCGCGAGTGCAGAAGTCCACAATCCCTGGGGCAAGCTCCCACCACACATCCCACCCACTCTCTCAAGCTGCATCTCGGTTGCGCAGGCTTCCCATCCTGCACACCATCATCTCCATCAGCTGTCTTGCCCACACTCTAAACAATCCCATGCATTGCGCAATGGTGAGTGCCCAACCCATCATGCACGCACACTCACCCTATCCATCCACCACTGCATGTACACCCCACAGGACGATGAGGGGAGCAGGGCTGCACAATGGCGCACCCACCACCCATTGGGATGACATGCGCAGGGGGCACAATGGCCTTCACCTCCCTAATGACATGCGGTGGCCATAACCACGCACAGCACACCTGCAGGACAATGAGGAAGGTGGGGGAGCATGATGGTGTACCCACCACCCACCAAGATGACGTGTGGGGGGTGCAACTGCATATGGCACCACACCACGTCGGTAGGGAGGGGCAAAACTGCATATGGCCAACCACCCACAGGACGATGAGGAGGGCAGGGTAGTGCAACAGCACACCCACCACCCACCAGAACAACGTGTGGGGGGCACAACAGCACGTGCTCTACACATACTATCCATCAGACGACAAGGAAGCTCGGGGCAGCACAACAGCATACCCTCCACCCACCAGACGGTACGCAGAGGTTGCAACCGTGCATGGTGCACCCTACCCACAGGATGACGAGGAGGGTGGGGTTGCATAATGGTGCACCCACCACCCACCAGGACAACACATGGGGGGGGGTACATGGTGCCCCCGTCATCCACTGGGACTAAACGCAGGGGGCACTATGGTACATGCACCACCACCACCATGACAGTGGGGAGGAGTGCAACCACGTACTGCACACCCATCACCCACAAGACAATAGAGAGGGGAAGGTAGCACAATAGCCCATCTGCCACTAGGATGATGTGCTACCACGCCCTAGGGAATCATATGGGTATGGGTTACACTACGGTTACTGTGTGCCCGCTTGTACACCTTACCCTTTACTGCAGGTTGAAGTTGTTTTGTGGGTTGGGTGGGGGAGGGATGTAGTGTTCGCTCATGGTGGGTGGACGGGCATCCATGTAAAATTAGTAGTTTAGTGAATTTGTCATTCTTTGACCAGGAGCAATATAAAAAGGCCATCTTGTTTAATCTTTTTTCTCAAGATTCAGATTCTGTGATGATTGCTGCTGTCATACCCAAACTTAATAACATGATCAACAAGCAGACAAAGGAGCTGCAGTTATCTCAATGCAACTATTAATTAGCAACATCCACTGTTTTGAACAAGCCTTCTTGCAAGGACATTAGCTTTCCTGTTTCATCTGCAACCACTCTCCACTTCTTCAATCCATGCCTTTCTCTATCTTGGTGCTTGGGGAAGGTATGTATGGACAATCTTCTCACTACTGTCACAAGCTGGAAATGCAAGCATGAGGGGGCTGAAGTTGAAGGTGACATAGGAGATGGGCATAGTAATCTATTGTGGTGACTAGCTCTATTTCTGTTTCATATTCTTTTCCTAGTGTAGCTCAAACATGCATGTCCACAAAACACCATGGCATTGGCAGGTCAGTGTATACCTGTACCAGGGTACAGTGTTCAAGAGTACAGGTACAGTGTTGACACTCAATGTGCTATATTAGACAGTTGACTACTAAAACCCTAAGTGTAGCAAATAGCCTAAGCAATTTAAGGGAGTAATCTACTTGCTATTTATATATCTAATACACTAAAGCTTAATAGCTATCATACTTTGGCATTCAAAATTCAAACCACTAGTAGTCTTTTAATCAAAGAGTTCAAAATATCTAATAAACAT
>JBBPTV010000990.1:0-13015 GCA_038094275.1 Tubosaeta brunneosetosa | reverse complement strand
ACTCTCTGCTCGGCATCCTGAAAGCCTCTATCCCGGTCATTTATGGCGAGGGCACCCGTGCTGTCGGTCGGCTACTAGAGTGCGTGCTTACTGGATCCGGGGATGCAACGATTCTCGCCTGGACTGGCATCGCAAATGAGTACAACAGTTGTCTTCCCATGAACCTCACGGTGTATAATCCACTCGTACCGCCTCACGTTCCACACATGGCAACGCACGACTTGAATCGGATCGTGAGCGGGTTGCGCTCGGCCCTACCGGACCTATCCCTTGCCACGGCTCTATACGACCGGTTGAACGGACTTCCATCCGCAACACTCGCTTTCACTCGGCTACGGCTTCCTTGCATTCGTTTCTCGGTCACCAAACTCGTCCGCTCGCCACCACAGGATGCGACAACCGACAAGTATGTATACCGTGCGGAGACGGACATCCTTGGGGCTGTCGAGATCACGACGGCGAGCGAACTCACCACTGAGAACGAGCACTGTCTGGTCCATCCCTGGATCCGCCCGCTGCTCGACCAAGAGTATGCACGCGGGATAAGCGGACTCGACAAGACGACGTGCGCGCTTCGGTTGGTAGCCCGTCTGAAGCAGTCGTTTGGAGCGCTTCTGTTCGAGAAGGTGTCGCGAGCGGACTATAGGCGTGTCGCGGCGGACAGTTTGATCATGGTTCAGATTCGGGACGAGGCGTCGTTGTCAGACTTGGTGGACAGTATTGACACGATAGAGGTGCTGTAGCCTTGGGCTCGAGCTGGGTGACGTATTTCTTTCGTACTGATGAATGTCTGACTTCATACGGATGTTTGTTCTGTAATACATCGAACACGTTAGATATCGCACTTGAATCAATCCTGTCATATAGGTCGTGTACATATCCAGAAGGTTTGACGCGACTTGCTACTCGTATATCCGACCGGGGGCACTCTCGAGTGAGTTCTGAGAGGTGAGAGACGTCCATGTACTCCGAGTACTACGCACCGTGTGATCCCCACATCATCCCTACACAGACGAGCGGCCAACATGAGTGCTCGTATCGTACCGTCTGCGCAGCGGCACCACGATGAACGACTTTCCTTACTGTCCGCTTGTGCGTGGTCTCCCTCGACATCACCAACCCCAGCCGTCATTGCGTGATGTCGAACGTTTGCACCTGGATCATCTGGTCCCGAGGAAAGAATGAATCTCGCGAGCCGAAAAAAAATGCAGGGACAGTGCCACAGAGTGGGTGCAAGGGGGGCTAACGGAGGCTTGTCGAGCAGAGTGTTGTGGCGAATTGAAGGGTCGGGCACGAATGAACCTGAGACCTTGAGGAACTATCGGCCTTGAAGAGACGCGAGGACGTCGTATGCAGTTTCCATCCTTTCAATGCAAGCGCCCCCAGATTACTTCAGTATCGAATCGTTGCCGTTGTGAACGTGCTGGCAAGGCACTATTGTCGCGTCCAGGATTCCGGCACGCAGGTAAAGACATACAAGGTTGGGGAGTATGTGCGAGGACGCGAAGACAAGATAGCGAGCAATACGGTGGTTTCTTGGCAACACTGGGTTCTAATGAAAGAGCTACTGCGACGGGTGACATTCACCGCCTGCTCAAAGAAAGAACGCACGATTAACCAACGTCGCGTTCCATGCCCAGCATCCCCCATTTCCCCCATTTCCAACCTGTCCACTCCTTCGTGAGTTTAGGGTATACTTTGACAAATATAGTTGGGCTTGATCGGATATTAACCAAAAGGTGGTAGCTCGGACATGAAGAGTGTTTCTGAACACCCTGGTGGACCTCGCAACCAAGATGAAGCTGTCAGCGAGACCTCGACTATCACAATGACAAGGGGGATCTAGCCATGCCTGGTAGCTGTTGACTGGTCCAACATTTTCAGACATCATAAGCTGTCCCAATCGTGATTTCTGTCGTGTCTGACAAGACGCGTGGATTTATCAAACTTAGAACCACACTGTACTTTGGATAACAGGTGACTTTTCGGGCCTACAAGCGTTAATCAGGCGAGTCGGTCAATACATACCTAGTGAGAGAAATGAAACAAGTCTAATGACCCACGTGAAGAGCATGAGGCTGTGATGGTGGATTCCGATAAGGCAACTTGACATGAATACCAGGGGTTGCAAAGTTGGATACGCGTCCGCCCTTCCTTTAGCGCTCCAACACCTGGGCAACTATGTATCGCCAAGGCTATCTGCAAGGGAGAGATAGTAAGCATGCAGGTCATTGGGAGAGAAGAAACCCTGACGAGCAACAAAGAACCTCGCACAAGCAACGATCAACCGAGGGAACCACCGTCAGGAAGTGGAGGTGAGAAAGGCAGTTGACCGAACAGGCAACACTGATGAGGTGAAAAGGGACGACTAGGCCGTCTCCCAGTAGCAGCTGGCGAAGGGATGAAACAGGCATGGCGAGGGGCAGCCATAGGGAAATACTGAGGAACCCACCGCGACCATCCTCAAGCAACAACGAAGTAACGGGAGTTGAAGCTGGGCAAGGCAATGCGAATACACGGACGAGAACTTCAGACATGAACCACAGGGGATCCTCCAGCATCATCGAGCGGGAGCCCATCAGGATCGCTGTTCAGGGTACGACATCTGTCGCCTTCCTCGGGGATGGACGGGAATTTGCAGTGAGTGGCGGCATGGACGGGAAGATTCGATATTGGAAAGCGGAAGACGGCCAGGAGGTCGGTTCACCCACATATGTAGGGAGTGCTGTTCGCAGCACTGCGACCTCACAAAATTGGACCGTCGTTGGGACGGAAAGTGACCAAGCCGTCGTCTGGAATGCGCAGAGTGGTGAAATGGTGATGGAGTTCAAATGCGAGAAAGCCGTCAAGTCGGTCGACATTTCACTAGACGAGACGAAATTCGTGATATTATCGGATGACAAGACAGCCATGCTCTGGTCACTCCCAGATGGCAAATGGCTTGGTAAGAAGGTAAACGCCGACTTTCACACAGTCAAGTTTTCGCCCGATAGCTCTGTCTACGCTCTTTCCGGTCTCACCAATGACTGTAGTCATCCGATTGGGATCTACGACAGCCAGAGTAGCAGCTGGCTCCGCAGCACTGAAATTCACGCCCTGTCCATTGCCTGGTCTTTAGACAGCAAGCAACTCTTTGTCTTGTCTTCCGACGCCCACATCCACTGTCTTGATGCCTCCTCCCTGAAGACACTCTTTGAATGGCCAATTCATAGTGACGATAAACCCACCTGTATCTCCCTGTCACGTGATGGTGCACTCATCGCAGCCAGCGCAAATTCATCCGTCTCGTTCTGGGATGCCATTACTCACCAACAAATTGGCTCTGTCATACACCATCCTGGTCCAGTTGACTGCATGGCCATCTCTTCCAACTACTGTCTTCTGGTCGCCGGAGGGTCAGAGATGGCCTTGTGGGACCTGTGGGACATTCTTTCCGCTCCATACCACCAGGTAAGTCATTCCTCAATCCTTTGGATTACATCCCCAAGCGACCGTTGTTGACCACAACTTGAGCAGGGGGAAAAAGTCTTCGAAAAGACTGAGACTTCCGACCTTGAAGCACGTATTCAGCTCGTCGTCGGTCAACGCATAGCCGAACAGAGGAACAGTGCGTGCCCTCTTTGTTCAACTCAAGCCTGTCTGATAATTTATTAGTGGATCTTGAGAAGACTGTAGAAGAACTCCGTACAGAAGTTGCCAAATCTCAAGAGATTGTTCGTAAAGCCCTACACGCAGCCAAAGAGAAGCAAGACGCCCTCGAATCGCTACGCTCAAAGTCCGGTACGTACTTTCACGATCCAAATTTGCATTTATCTGATCCTTGCTTTCGCTGTCACGTCCATTAGTGAATCTCGAGAAAACGATCGAAGAACTCCGCGCAGAACTTGTTAAATCAGAACAGATCGCCAAAGAGAAGCAAGATGTCCTCCAAAACGCCATCGGGTCGCTACGCTCAAAGTCTGGTATATACTTTTGCAACCCATACTCGAGCTTATTTGATCATTGTATTTTCATTAGAGGATCTCGAGACAACGATTAATGGACTTTACGCAGAACTTGCCAACTCTCAAAAGATCATTTGTGCCCACAGGGAGCAGCATGAATGCGAGTCACTCTATGCCCGCAATCGTGTCTCTGACGCTGCAAATTTCTTCCTCGACATCAAGAAATCTGTGGACGATAACATAAAATCTGACCCATCCATCATGGATTGGCTTACGGGTAGGTGTCGTCGCCAATGATCAGAGAATAGTGTCCATTTCCTATTTTCAGACTTTACAAACAGATGCATCACCGCGCTCGAGTCAATTGGAGACAAGGCTTCAGAGGCCAAGAAACCCGAAGAGGCTCTTGCCGCCTATACCACTGCATTGTCCCTCGGCCCGTCGAGTCCCAATGCTTTACTAGCAAAGTGGGCGGGCATCACATCGCTTCGCAGATCGACAGACGACGTATTAATTGATGCCAACAAGGTACAGATATTTACGCGCCAGTCTGATTTCAGGTGATGATGTAAAATAATTAGTTTGGGTTCCCGAGATTCATCATCTACCGCACGATATGCGACGTTCTCGAAGGATGTGGTCGAGTTACTGATGCTATTGAACGTTTTCGGGAGATGCAACGCGACCTGGTATTCGACCCGAATGGTGACGATGAACGACCGCAATGGGAACTCGGTGAGTGTTCGCCACAAGATATGCGGGTACTTGTCTGAGCATTAATGCAGATTTTCGACAGAAATGTACCAAGAGGCTGGAAGGGCTCGCGGATGCTGCACTGGGCTCTCAGATGTATGATGAAGCTGAGAAACATTTGTCGACTATACTATCACTGGATCTACCGGATCGCTTGAATATACTGATCAAGCGATGCGATACACGAGCAATGATGAAGTCATGGGACAATGCACTGAAGGATGCTGATGAGGTATGTATTGTCTCAGCGTCGTAGACAATAGTGGTGACATAGTCGACAGGTGATCGAACTCAACCCATCATCTCACCGAGGCTACGAGCTAAAGCATGCTGCCTTACACGGCGCGCAACAATATGTGGAAGCGGTTTCAACGTTTGACAAAATGCTAGTGAAACTCAGAGAATCCCCGGACGCACATACTCGCAGTGAATTATAACCTTGTCACTCCCAAGGATGCCGACTAATATAGACCACAGAACTTTCATCTCAATACACTGACGCGAGACCTACTATTCGACGTATCATCCACATCACCATCTCCAACATGCCACGGGTTCTCATCGACACCACCACTGGCCACCTGCTTGGTAGAACGGACCTGGTTGGAGCATTTGAGATGCTCCCGATCTTTAATGAGCTTGTGTCATCCATGACACGAGTGATAGACAAAACACGGATTGGGAGAGAGGTTGAGAAGTTCTATCAATATGTGATGTTCTCACACAGGTGGGGGCATGACGAGCCTCTTTTCCAGCAAGTCGTCCATCTCACGGTCTACGAGCTAGAGGCATCGCACGGCAACATCAAGCTGCAGAAATTCTGTTCGCTCGTGCGTCAGCTCAGGTTCCGATGGGCCTGGAGCGACACCTGTTGTATTGATAAAAAAGACAATGTTGTATTGCAAGAATCGCTTGTCGCCATGTTCGCCTGGTATCGCGGATCATCCCTCACAATCATCCACCTATGCGACGTCTCATCGGAATCGGAAGTACCAGATGATCTGCGGGACAGCATTTGGAACACGAGGGTGTGGACCCGCCAGGAATACGTGGCTGCCGAGCGGGTCCTGTTTTACACACAAGACTGGAAGCCCTACCTTGGATTGTCGCTCGACAATCATAAAACGTCCCCTCTTATCCTTAGACAAATGGAGGTTCCTCAGGTCTCAACAGAGGAGATAGCTATCCTTCGTCCCGGCCTTGACCATGTGCGAGAGAAGCTGTATTTGGCTTCGACGCGGGAGACCACCCTTGTGGAGGATATCGCATACTCTCTACTCGGCATCCTGAAAGCATCTATCCCTGTCATTTATGGCGAGGGCGCGCGCGCAGTCGGGAGGTTACTAGAGTGCGTGCTTACTGGATCTGGTGACGCAACGATTCTCGCCTGGACTGGGATCGCAAATGAGTACAATAGTTGTCTCCCCATGAACCTCACGGTGTATGATCCACTCGTACCACCTCACATTCCGCATATGGCAACGCACGACTTGGATCACATTGTGAGCGGATTGCGCTCAGCCCTACCAGACCTATCCCTTGCCACGGCTCTATACGACCGGTTGAATGGACTTCCATCCGCAACGCTCGCTTTCACTCGGCTGCGGCTTCCTTGCATTCGTTTCTCCGTCACAGAACTCATCCGCTCGCCACGACGAGATGCGACAACCGGCCTGCATGTATACCGTGCGGAGACGGATATCCTTGGGGACGTCAAAATTACGACGGCGGGCGAACTCACCACAGAGAACGAACACTGTCTGGTTCATCCCTGGATCCGCCCGCTGCTCGACCAAGAGTATGCACGCGGGACGGGCGGACTCGACAAGACGACGCGCGCGCTTCGGTTGGTCGCCCGTCTGAAGCAGTCCTTTGGGGCGCTCTTGTTCGAGAAGGTGTCGCGCGCGGACTATAGGCGTGTCGCGGCGGACAGTTTGATCATGGTTCGGATTTGGGAGCAGGTGTCGTTGACGGACTTGGTGGACAGTGTGGACACCATCGAGGTGCTGTAGCCTCTGGTGAGGTATTCCTGCTGATGAATGCGTCTTTATATGGACCTTGTACCATAGTACATTGAACATGTTAGATATCGTACTTGTTGATTGATGCTCCCACTCCCGCGGGCGGAGAAAATAATGTGTAACCGGTCCTGTCATATAGGTATTCAAAAGGTCACTGACAAGCATACCCACTGCATCGGCTCATGTACTCCACGCGAACGGTCCAATGTCGATTCCCGCACTAACGTCTCTTCCTCTGCTTTGGAAACTCTTGAACAGACAACGAAGCCTGACATGAGGATTGCTACTGGTCCGACAAGCGCTCTAGCCTCAAAGAGGTTTTGGAGACTCACTACGGCCTCCCTGCTGTTGATCCCGCAAGTGTCGCGGCGTCCTATTCGACGGTAACCTAACGACAAGGATGAACGATACTAAGTTTGGAGTGGACCACAGGTCCAGTTCAAGGAGAAATGGGTGCAGTCAGTCAGGGATGACATCACGGATAGGCATGAGGCGTGGACGCAAAGTTGGAGGCGCTACAGCCACACTTTGTGCGCTATTAATTAGTCATTGCGGCCGTGGACATGGACCACGGAAGACGACCTGAGTCAGTATTACCAGCCGAACGTACTGGAGGTATACCAACCACTTGGGCTCGAATCCATATCAAAAAGTAATGTCCTTTCACGGGAGCGTCAATTCCCGTGCATTTGCTCGTAGGTCCCGTATCGTAAGGCGATGACAAGTAAAGCACAGGATGACTATGCTGTGACCGCGAGTGAGTAGTAACCTTTAGGCCAAATTAGTGAGTAGAGATACAATGGGCAAATATCGGGTGTACAATCCCCTACAGTGTCCAGTCATGCATCGTGGCGCCTCACTTGGAAGATGGAGGAGTTCTGTTGCCATTCGAAGTGCCGCTCGAGCATCATTGCTGACACTGTGGGCAGCCCCAAGGTGATGGAACTTTGTATTACCCTTGTCCTCCTAAAGTACGCCTCGCTGCGAGGATTGAGGACGCCGCAGCTGAAGGCGAGCTGCGCCGGAATGATCGCGTTCGGTTCTCGACATCGCTAAACCCTACCGTCATTGCGTGGTGTATGGGAACGTTTGTGTCTGGATCCGGTGCCGAGGAGAGAACGAATCTTGTGATCCGAAAAAGAATGCGGAGACGGTACCGCCGAGTGGATGCAAGGGAGGCTAACAGAAGCCTGTCGAGCAGAGTGTTGTGGAGAAAGCACGAATGAACCTTGAGAACCTACCGACCTTGAAGAGACGCGAGGACATCGTATGTAGGTTCTATCCTTTGCAAGTTCCCCTCAGTATCGGATTTTTGCCATTGTGAGCGCGCTGGCGAGGCACTATTATCGCCCCCGGAATTTCGGTATGCAGGTCAACGGCATACAAGGTCGAGGGAGTACGTGCGAGGACGCGAAGATCGTGAGACGATGGCGAGCAAATACAATAGTTTCTTGGCGACACCGGACTCTGGTGAGAGAGCTACTCTGGATGGGTGACATTCACCGTGTGGTCAGAAAGAACGCACCATTAACCAACGTCGCTTTCCATGCACAGTATCGCTACTTTTCACCTTTCCCAACCTGTCCACTCCTCCTTGAGTTTAGGGTACAGTTCGACAAATATAGCTGGGCTTGATCGGATATTAACCAAAAGGTGGCCACTCGGACGCGAAGAGGGTTGTTTCCGAACACCTTGATGGACTTCGCAACCAAGACGCGGCTGTCAGCGAGGCCTCGACTATCACAATGACAAGGGGATCTGGCCATGCCCGGTAGCTGTCGACTGGTCCAACGTTTTCAGACACCATAAGCTGTCCAGATCGTGATTTCTGTCGTGTCTGACGAGACGTACTATGGATTCATCAGACTTGGGTTCGAACCACACTGTACTTTGGATAACAGGTGTTTTTTCGGGTCTACAAGCGTTAATCAGGCGAGTTGGTCAATATTTAGTAAAAGAGTCTGATGATCTACGTGAAGAGCAGTGACGAGGCCATGATGGTGGATTCCGATAAGGCAACTTGACATGAATACAGGTGTTGCAAAAACGGACACGCGTCCGTCCTTCCTTTAGCGCTCCGACACCTGGGCAACTATGTATCGCAAAGGCTATCCACAAGGGAGAGATAGTAAGCATGCAGGTCAATGGGAAAGAAGAAACACTGACGAGTAGCAAAGAACCTCGCATAAGCGACGATCAACCGAGAGAACCATCTGGAAGTGGAGGTGAGAAAGGCGAGTCAACCGAACAGGCAACACTGATGAGGAGAAAAGGGACAACTTGGCCGTCTCCTAATAGCAGCCGGCGAAGGGAAGAAACAGGCATTGCTAGTGGCAGCCATGGGGAATTACTGCGACCATCCTCAAGTAACAACGAAGTCACGGGAGCTGAAGCTGGGCAAGGCAAGGCGAATGCACGAACGGGAACTTCAGACGTGAACCACATAGAATCTTCCAGTGTCGTCGAGCGGGAGCCCATCAGGATCACTGTTCAGAGTACGACATCCGTCGCCCTCCTCGGTGATGAACGGCGACTTGTGAGCGGCGGCGTGGACGGGAATATTCGATGTTGGAGAACGGAAGATGGTCAAGCGGATGGGACACCCTTGAATATGGGCAGTGCTGTTCGCAGCATCGCGACCTCACAAAAGTGGATCGTTGCTGGGACGGAAGTTGGCGATGCCGTCGTCTGGAATGCGCAGAGTCTTGAAGGGGTGAAGGAGATCAAACACGAGAAAGCCGTCAAGGTGGTCGACATTTCACAAGACGAGACGAAACTGGCGACCATATCGGATGACAAGAGAGCCACGATCTGGTCACTCCCAGATGGTAAATGGCTTGGTGGCCAGCAAAACGCCGATTTTCACAAGGTCAAGCTTTCGCCCGATAGCTCCGTCTATGCTCTTACCTATCATAATGGTCTTTGGGTCTACGACAGCCAGACTAACAAGCTATTCGGCATGACTTTCATTCACGCCGTGTCCATCGCCTGGGCCAATGATGGCAAGCAACTCTTTGTCTTGTCTTCCGACGCCCACATCCATTGCGTTGATGCCTCTTCCGTGAACACGCTCTCTAAATGGCCAATTCACAGTGACGATAAACCCACTTGCATCTCCATGTCACGCGATGGCGCACTCATCGCAGCAAGCACAAACTCATCCGTCTCACTCTGGGACACTGTTACTCGCCAACAAATTGGCTCCGTCGTACAACATCCTGGTCCAGTTGACTGCACGGCCATCTCTTCAGACTACCATCTTTTGATCGCCGGAAGCTCAGAGATCGCACTGTGGGACCTGCGGGACGTTCTTTCTGCTCCATACCGCCAGGTAAGTCATTCCTTAATCGTTTGGATTACACCCCCAGGTGGCTATTATTGACCATAACTTGAACAGGGGAAAAAAGTCGTCGAAAAGACTGGGACTTTCGACCTTGGAGCACGTATTCAGCTCGTTGTCGGCCAACACCCGGCAGAACAGAGGAACAGTGCGCACCTCCTTTGTTCAACTCAAGCGTCTCTGTTAATTCGATTCCGTTGTCAGTGGATCTCGAGAAAACTGTAGAAGAACTCCGTACGGAAGTTGCCAAATCTCAACAGATTGTTCATGAAGTCCAACGCACAGCCAAAGAGAAGCAAGATGCCCTCGAGTCGCTACGCTCAAAGTCTGGTACATACTTTCACGATCCAGATTCGCGTTTGTCTGATCATAGGTTTCGTTGTCATTCATTAGTGGATCTCGAAAAAACGGTCGAAAAACTACGCACAGAACTTGTTAGATCTGAACAGATCCAGCGCACAGCTAAAGAGAAGCAAGATGCCCTCCAAAACACCATTGGGTCGCTACGCTCAAAGTTTGGTACATACTTTCGCAATCCAGACTCGAGCTTGTCTGATCATTGTATTTTCATTAGAGGATCTCGAGACAACGGTCGATGGACTTCACGCAGAACTTTCCAACGCTCAACAGATCATTCGTGCCCATAGGCAAAAACACGAATGCGAGTCACTCTATGCCCGCGATCGTGTCTCTGATGCTGCAAATTTCTTCCTCGACATCAAGAAATCTGTGGACGATAACATAAAATCTGACCCGTCCATCATGGATTGGCTTACGGGTGGGTGTCGTCGCCACTGATCAGGGAATAGTGTGCATTTCCTACTTTCAGGCTTTACAGACAAATGTATCATCGCGCTCGAGTCAATTGGAGACAAGGCATCAGAGGCCAAGAAACCCGAAGAGGCTCTTGCCGCCTATGCCACTGCGTTGTCCCTTGGCCCGTCGAGTCCCAATGCTTTACTAACCAAGTGGGCCAGCATCACATTGCTTCACAGATCGACAGACGATGTATTAACTGATGCCAACAAGGTACATATATTTACATGCCAGTCTGATTTCGGATGATGATGATAAGATACTTAGTTTGGGTTCCCGAAATTCATTATCTACCGCACGATATGCGACGTTCTCGAAGGATGTGGTCGAGTTACTTGTGCCATTGAATGTTTTCGGGAGATGCAACGCGACCTGGTAATCGACCCGAATGATGACGATGAACGACCGCAATGGGAACTCGGTGAGTGCTCGCCACAAAACATGCGGGTACTTGTTTGAGCATCAATGCAGATTTTCGACAGAGATGCACCAAGAGGCTGGAAAGGCTCGCGGATACTGCACTGGGCTCTCAGATGTATGATGAAGCCGAAAGACATTTGTCGACTATACTATCACTGGATCTACCGGATCACGCGAATATACTGATCAAGCGATGCAATGCACGAACAATGATGAAGTCATGGGACAATGCACTGAAGGATGCTGATGAGGTATGCATTGTCTCAGCATCGTGGACAATAGTGGACGTTCCCTACAGGTGATCAAACTCAGCCCATCATCTCACCGAGGCTACGAGCTAAAGCATGCTGCCTTACACGGCGCGCAACAATATGTGGAAGCGGTTTCAACGTTTGACACAATGCTAGTGAAACTCAGAGAATCCCCAGACGCACATACTCGGAGTGAGTTATAACCTTGTCACTCCCAAGGATGTCGACTAACATAGACCACAGAACTTTCTTCTCAATACACTGACACGAGACCTATTATTCGACGTACCATTCACATCACCATCTCCAACATCCCACGGGTTCTCATCGACACCACTACTGGCCACCTGCTTGGTAGAACGGACCTTCTTGGAGCATTTGAGATGCTCCCGATCTTTAGTGAGCTTGTGTCATCCATGACACGGGTGATAGACAAAACACGGATTCGGAGAGAGGTCGAGAAGTTCTATCAATATGTGATGTTCTCACACAGGTGGGGGCATGACGAGCCTCTTTTCCAGCGAGTCATCGATATCACGGTCTACAAGTTAGAAGGATCGCACGGCAACATCAAGCTGCAGAAATTCTGCTCACTCGTACGCCAACTCGGGTTCCGATGGGCCTGGAGCGATACCTGTTGTATTGATAAAAAAGACAATGTCGTATTGCAAGAATCGCTTGTCGCCATGTTCGCATGGTATCGCGGATCATCCCTCACAATCATTCACCTATGCGATGTTTCGTCCGAGTCGGGAGTACCTGATGGTCTGCAGGACAGCATTTGGAACACGAGGGTGTGGACCCGCCAGGAATACGTGGCTGCGGAGCGGGTCCTGTTTTACACGCAGGACTGGAAGCCTTACCTGGGATTGCCTCTTGACAATCACAAAACATCGCCTCTTATCCTCAGACAGATGGAGGTGCCTCAGGTCTCAACAGAGGAGATAGCTGTCCTTCGTCCCGGCCTTGATCGCGTGCGCGAAAAGCTGTATTTGGCTTCGACGCGGGAGACCACCCTCGTGGAGGATATTGCATACTCTCTGCTTGGCATCCTGAAAGCGTCTATCCCTGTCATTTATGGTGAGGGCACCCGTGCTGTCGGGCGGTTACTAGAGTGCGTGCTAACTGGATCCGGGGACGCAACGATTCTCGCCTGGACTGGGATTGCAAATGACTACAACAGTTGTCTCCCCATGAACCTTACGGTATATAATCCACTCGTACCGCCTCACATTCCACGCATGGCAACGCACGACTTGGATCACATTGTGAGCGGATTGCGCTCGGACCTACCGGACCTACCATCTGCCACGGCCCTATACGACCGGCTGAACGGACTTCCATCCGCAACACTCGCTTTCACTCGGCTGCGGCTTCCTTGCATTCGTTTCTCCGTCACTGCACTCGTCCGCTCGCCACCACAGGATGCGACAACCGACAAGCATGTATACCGTGCGGAGACGGACATCC
>JBBPTV010000989.1:0-13020 GCA_038094275.1 Tubosaeta brunneosetosa | reverse complement strand
TAGACTGATAGTAAAAAATAAGACCATTAGCGGCTATGGCCATTACCAAAAGACTCACATTCAGACATCCAATCATTCTGATCTGTATCCTTTGGGATATCCATTGTCCAGAACCAAGCCAAATGATTGTTTCTATGCACCCTATCTCCACGGTCATTCCCACCTGTATGCACCTTCAGGTTGCTGTCCTTCAATCTCTGAAATCTTTCAAGAAGTGAGCTATCGGTGCCAAGACCAGACATTGCTTTTTGGCACCAACGATATATTGCAGCATGCCGACTGACTGATGCTTCTACAGATTGAACCTTTCCCCAAGCCCTAGTTGTTTTGAAGTGGCTGGAGGTGTGGCGTACATCTGTTCTAAACAGAACAGATTTATTGGCGAGACCGATACATATTTCATGCAATGAATTGTTGGCTTGGGCTATGCACAATCTCAGTTTGTGTTTCAGCAACGATTCAAGACCACGCCTCTTGCAGTCTGCTTCTCCGAAATATGAGGGTAAAGGTATTTTGTGTCAGTCCAGTGCCAAAATGTTATCATCCTCGTTGGCCAAGTCATCGGTATCTGAGAGGTCATCATTAGCTTCAATGCCCCTAGCATTGTCAATATTAGTGTTGCCATCTTCCTCCACTGAGTCTTCAGCGGCAACACTGATGAATCTAACCGACTTGGTGACAAATCACGAAATTTCGGTACTTAACCTGTCCACCTTTCTGGCAAGAGCCAGCCTTTGAATATCCATCAGCCTCCATCCCATCTGTCATTTCTCTCTAGATAGTGTGATTTGGGCTTCTTCTATTTTTAAACCCCTTGTAAGCCACGTGACCAAACTTTGGTCTGCGGGCTCATCCAATGGATGTCCCAGTAGCATGTCTGCTTCCAGTGCCTGAATAGTCGGAGCTACTAAATTTGTCAGCTGTGAAATGCTGAATATTGATGTAATGCACCCTTTTTAAGTTGCACCTCAAACATATCCATGGAAGTGGGATCACCATGCCAATCCCTTTGAGCTTTCCCGGCTTCGGCCTCCCATATCCTCCTCTGGGTATGCTGGACAGTCAAATCAAGCTCTCTAAATGTGGCCAATGCAGCCTTCGACAACCACCTGGCTTCTTTGAGCTTTCTGGTCAGTGTTCCTGTCATCCTAACCATTTTCATGAAATTGGAGTTGTTCATCTGGAAATCCAGAAGCTCTTGTCTATGAGGGGATGACATTGCCTGTGCGGAAGCAGATACAACATTTAGAACTGCCCACAGGGTCTCTATGATTTCTCCATCAACCCAGCCTGCTCCTGGAATGAATTGGGGTGCATACTGAGCATAGCATTCGGGCTGATGACCATGGACATGCCATACGCTGATGCCGGGAATGACATCCAGCGCTCATGACATATTAATGAATGAGCTCTTCTTTACACGGTCTCTCAGCTTCCTAGTATATGCGCAATTTATATCATAAAAGCAGATGGTGCAAGTAATGTTCTCCATGTTGTATTGGATTGCATTTGTGAAGGAGTAATCCATGTTTAACTGGCTATTCTCTTGATCAGCAAACATGAATGATGCTCGGTATAAAAGTTCAGAGTGGCTGACCGTTCTCCCTTTTGGAAATCTACCACGGAATGAGGAATGAAGCATCTGTGCTGTGTGCAAGCTGTCACTCCAATTCCTGTGGCTTCGAGGTTCGATCAGCTTGCATTGGCCTGCAATACTGCTCAGTGATTATTACAGTCGGGCCTCTTTCACAGTATGATAATCGAAGATCTCTCCTAGAGCACATTGAGCACTTACCTCGGTGTGATGAGGAGTTGCCTTGAGATACTCCTGATAATCAGACCGAGAAACCATATAAGCCTGTCCGTCCATGAGCCATACTTGGTCGTCCAGGGACCATTCTTTCATATGTTCAGCCTTGAAATTTCCATCCATGACGAAGGTCCGAGTGTACTTCCACCTGTTCAACAACATTCAGCGACAAGAAATTAATAACCATTGTGCCAAGAGCGCTTACCTGTCAGGTTCATCATTGCTGGGTTGGCAGTTTAGTCTGGGCTGAGGGCATGCAGCACAAAATAATGCCAACTCTCCCTTTTTTGGCTGCCGTGTTTCATGACCAATACCATTCCATTTCAACAGCTTCAAAAGCCTCCATTTTCTAGCAACTCTCAGCAATTCATGATATCAGTTCTACATAGCTGGATTACTTTTCGTTATTAGGAGAGAGCAGTACACTTACTGGGACTAAATGTGGAAAAACATTGGAAGTGATTTGGCATATCTTGTTGAAGTAATTAGAGGCCAAGGTACCATACTCCAAGTTATCCTGAATAAAGTCGTCAAGGACTGCAAATGTAAAGACAGAACAAGGCTCATCCAATGTTGCTGGGAATAGCTTGTGTCTCAAGAGCTGTAAATAAAGAGGGTCAGAGCCTAGACAATGGCAGTGTAACGCTAAGCGTACTCAAGAAGGCGTTCGACTTAACCCAAGAGAGGCGGACGCTCACGAAGAGGTACCACAGCGTCTCTCCTAGCAAGCTAAGTGCGAACCAAAGACAGAGGACTGAGGACGATGACAAGGGAGCACACAGGTCTTGAGAATCGCTCAAGGACAAAAAATGAGTACGACGAAGATCATAGATTCAGAGTGAGGAAATATTGTACAGGCAGTCAAGTATATAAGCGTTCCAACCATGAGAGAATGGAATGCTATGGAATGCTATGGAATAAGGGGAAACATCACCGTCGTGAGAGAGACAGCTGCGGAGCTAATCGTCCAATGAGAAGACAAGATAAGACAAGACAAAAGAAGGAACTGTATAGTCGAGTCATCTACCTTGGAAAGGAAATGACGACACGAGGAGGTCATTGGAAGGTGAAAGGTGAGAGGATGAGATGACAGTTCAGGATACTACTCAGGGAAGAATGTAAGCCTGAGAGATAAAGATAAGAGTCATCACCTGAAGGAAGTATTGATGGCCTCAAGAGAAGGTCATCGTTTGATGACGAGAAGAGAAGAGGCTAATGGAAGGAGATGAGCGAAGTGTACATGAACAGATAAGAGGAAAGAAAGGAAAAAGATTGTAACAGGCAGTAGGTGTATTGCAAAAAGTGTACTCCGGTAATATCGATCACCATAAGATGATCCTTTGATCTAGGCTGTTGTAGATGTGCAGGAATTTGATCAACATCCATGTCTTCCCAATCATTTTCCCTGGCAAAGAAGTCCTGTTCACCTGAGGAGGTATCAATAGGTGGTGCCGAAGGGCATGGTCAGCCATTGTGACCGAGATGTATTTGATAGCCAGTCTGTAGTTGATAATATTGGTTATGCTATAAGAGAAAAGGCATAAGATATCTTACATGATTCATAGAGGACTCTTCAAAGCAAAATCCAGACCACTGGAGGATTCTATGGAACGGGTGCTTGGCATGTTTCTCCTGAAGACAAACAGTACAAAACAAAGGGTTGCTGAAACAATCGGCACAGTAATAAGTGCCGTCGCCAATAATACAACTATTGCAGTTTTGGCCTGGTGTTGGGGCTTCCATCTCAAGTAAGATGTCTAGGAATTCTGTTTTATGATTTAACCAATCATGGATGTAGTTGTTGGATGTCTGAGGTTCATATTTGACAGAGAATTAAATGACCTTTCACTTAGATGATTCATTGTCACATACATTTCGTTTTGGTAGTCTGATTGGAGTTATTTCATCCTCGTGAATTAGCCCATCCTCAGAGCCGAGTCTGAATGACATTTCTGGATTGGAATGTTTGGACTTGCTCGGTGATGACTGAACAGACGTTGGAGTATGTCGCAGAGGCATGGATAAACAAGAATTGTTCCTTAAACTTGGAGTGGTAATGCCTGCAGCAACCAACCAGGTCCTGGCTCCCCTGCTGGTTTGCATAGTCTCCCATGTAACATGATGGACCTTTTGGCGCTTAACATGGTGTTTGTTTTCATTCTTGGGCATGAGTATGATGATGCAGAGGATTAAAAATTCTGTTTGTCCAACTGCTTAGACATACCTGGATCCTGAAACATATGCTCTGACAGTATTGGCCATGCAGCATAGCCTCCCCATTGGCTCGCTAATACCTCAGCAAGTTAGTTAGAGTTTCATGAACCCAAATTGGCTTGCGAGTGATTGGTAAAAGTGTGCTGATTGGTTCGGCTAGTAGCCAAATCTCGGTTGTTGAGATTTACACTCCGCCAGTCCATATGGTCAGATCAGGGAAGCTCCATTCCATGGGGTACCAACGGTTTGACTTGATTGGGGACAGCAAGTGCTCTCCAGAAATCCATCCACTCAAGTATTCGGAATCAGCCCAGCATGAACGAGCATGAACTTCCCTGTGACTCTGACCCAGATGATGAGGTCTCAGGTGATGTTATAATCTTTTTCCTTTTCTTTCCTCTTGTCTATTCATGAACACTTCACTTATCTCTTTCCATTAGACTCTTCTCTTCTTGTCGTCAATGACGACTTTCTCTTGAGGCCATCAACACTTTCTTCAGGTGATGACTCCTATCTCTATCTCTCAGGCTTGCGTTCTTCCCTGAGTAGCATCCTGAACTGTCGTCTCGTCCTCTCACCTTTCGCTTTCCAATGACCTCCTCGTGTCGTCATTTCCTTTTCAAGGTAGATGACTCGACTATACAGTTCCTTCTTTTATCTTGTCTTATCTTGTTCTCTCATTGGATGATTAGCTCCGCAGCTGTCTCTCTCATGACGGTGATGTTTCCTCTTGTTCCATAGCATTCCATAGTGTTCCATTCTCTCACGATTGGAACACTTATATACCTGATCGCCTGTACAATAATTCCTTACTCTGAATCTACAATCTTTGTCGTACTCATTCTCTGTCCTCGAGCGATTCTCGAGACCCGTGTGCTCCCTTGTCACCAACCTCTGTTCTCTGTCCTCGGTTCGCACTTAGCTTGCTAGGAGAGACGCTGTGGTACCTCTTTGTGAGCGTCAGCCTCTCTTGGGTTAGGTCGAACACTCTCTTGAGTACGCTTTGCATTACAGGTGACCTTGAAACTCTGTTCGGCAAGATGGATGACCAAGGGACCGAATATCCAAAGTCAGACCAAAAGGAACAAGCTGAGACTCAGGCAAGTAGTGACCTCCTTCCTCTCCTTCTGCATAACACCCCAAGAAACAGGAAGGAGCCGAGGAGTCACCCAATGAATCTGCAAATATCTTTGATATTGAGGTTATGACCATCCTTTGCAGAGCTCTTCAATATTGGAAAGAATTGACTGCAAAGGAGCATAGAAAAGAATGGAAGGTCATAGAAGCCCAGATACTTGCTCTGAACATAAGCCAGGGAGTCAGCCCAACAGAATGGAAGCATAGACTGCAGGTACATCACAGGGTACTAAACAAACATAGCTGATTATTGAGGAACAGACTTATAAAAACTGGATGAGAAAAGGGCTTCAACGTCGTAAAAAACCTCAGTTTCTACTCAGTGGCCGATGGAATGCAAGAGCTGTCATCTGTGAGACCTGAAGAGAAGAACTGGGGGACCGAATTGTTGCCAAGTATGGGGAGCCAAAGGGGTCACAGGGGATGCTCAGGAATTGGCAAAGGGAATTGTTGGTCATGGTTGGAGAAACAACCCCCAAAGAGTTGGCTTTAGCTGAAGAAACAGCCTTGCAATGGAACATCAAAGGTGGGCCGAGATCCTCACAGATAAAGTATGTGGTATGTGGGCATATATGCCAAGATACTAACGGAAATGGAAGGTTTGCCAATGGACTGGCTCTAGAATATATGAAGAAATTTGCCAATGAGATGTGGATACATGGAGGGATTTGAATGGTCATCCTAGCTGGATTTGAGGGCGAAAACAGGCAAGCCTATACTGTAGTGTATGCACCGGGCCCTTTTAGATTTATTGAATGCTGACCGAAGACCAGAAATGACTTCAATGACGAGATAGAGCATGGCAGACGCTTTGATGGAATCGGCGACATCCTTTCAGAATTCCAAACCTACATCGATGAGTCATTTCTTAATCCTAATCAGGATAGAGGTGAAGAGGCCGACGATAAAGCCGAGCCAGACAATCGGATGCTGAAGGCCAAAGGGAGTAAGGCTAAGCATGGACATGGCTCGGCAATGAAGGCCAGAGATGAATTGGTTAGGCAGGTTACTTTGGCAGATGGGTCTATCGAATTGCCTGAAATCCAGGGTCTCAAACTCCTCCAGCTAAAGTCTCTTGCCTAAGGGTTCTTGATTGCAAAATATAGTGAGCTCAAGCTTAATTATCATTGTACGAGTGAGCTCATTGCATATATTCCAGGAGTGGCCACAGGAAA
Organism: Tubosaeta brunneosetosa; assembly: GCA_038094275.1. NCBI lineage: Eukaryota > Fungi > Basidiomycota > Agaricomycetes > Boletales > Boletaceae > Tubosaeta > Tubosaeta brunneosetosa. Next base: position 6,684 of record JBBPTV010000989.1, on the reverse strand, counting down.
TCCTAAATCAGTCCCTCCATTCAATAAGCTGGCACAGAATCAGGCCGAAATGTTTGCCCCCATCATCTCCCTGAAGGCTTCATCTTTCCCAGCGACCCGAGTCATCTACAGCTCAAGGATGCCAAGAAGCTATTACAGCACATTCTTGATAGACAGTTTTCGCACCATATGGATGCATTTAGCTTCAGAAAGTGGCTAGATGTTGATGGGGTGCTCGCCGACCCTATTCCACCCAAGCAAGTCAACATAGGGAGACGTTCCAATGCTGCTGATAGTCCATTAACTAGCGAGCAGAGTGACGATGATGGCAATATAGGAGCGCTGATTGCAGGCTGATCAATATACAGTAGATCAAAAATGCCAGGCCCATCTAGAATACCTCCTAGAGACCCAACTAGGGAGAAAAGTGGCGAAGATGGCAATATAGGAGCACCGAGTGCAGGCTGATCAATAAACAGTAGATCAATGACACAGGTCCATCTAGAATACCGACCAGGGACCCACCTAGTGAGGAAAGTGGTGGTGGTGGCGATATGGGAGCGCTGATTGCACGCAGAGCGCCAATTGCACGCAGAGCACCAATTGCATGCAGAGCAATAAATGTTAGATCAGAAATGCCAGGTCCATCTAGGACAACTCCCAGAGACCGAAGCATCCCCAGGAGTGAGGTAAGGAGGAAGACCTTCATCTTCCGCCAGATACTGATGCCGGTAGCCAGAGGGCATTGAAGGGAAACGTAACCAATGCCGACCGAAGTAAAAGCAAGGGGAAGGAGAAGGAGGCAAATGTAGAGCAGGGAATCTATAAAGGGAAGGCAAAGGACACCGCCAGCAGCCAGATGGACTACCAAATGTCGCCAATGATCAGCCAAGATGACATACTGGTCATATGGGTTGACCAGCAACAGCATGAGGCGATTAAGCACATGCCACCAACTTACCACAGCTCTGAGGGACTGAAGACATTTCTGGTGAAATCAGCACTGAAGAAAGCAAGGCTGCAGAAGGCCTCTCAAGCATATGCACCTGACCATATGGGAAAGGAGATCCAATCTGATCGAATTCGGCATGAGGAGCAGACCAAAAGGTTCCGGCATGAGACACCAACTGAGGGTGAGTCAGCATTGACCTCTAAAGAGGACTCATTTCGAATTCAAGTCCAAGAAAACCAAGCTCAGCTTGAGGAGCCAACAGAAAGGAGTTGGTATGAGATGCTGACAGAGGGTGGGTCAGCAGCAATCTCTAAAGAGGGCTTGTTTCAGATTCAAATTCAAGGGGGTGAAACTTGGCACGAGGCACTGACCGAAAGAAGTCGGCCTGAGATGCTGACAGAGGGTGAGTCATCAGTGGCCTTTAAATGAAACTCATCTTAATTTCAAGTCCAAGGGTTACAACCAAAGAAGTCTCAAGCTTCCATTATTCAACTGGAAACACCACAAGACGTCACCTCTTGCCAATCTGGTAGGATGAGGAAAACACCTACGTGAGCCGATGCCAATTTTTCGGCATGTCAAAAAACAGTCAAAAGAAGGAATGGTTCAGAAGATTCAAGAAGGGTGAAAAGGAGGGTTAATGATGACGCTATTGTTTAATTCCATCTTTTATTGCTTGTTCTGCAGCACTGAATAGTATATATTATTTGGGACTTGTGAGGACAAACGATATCTACGGTAAATACTACCTATTCATCCAATTGGTCCACCTCAGACGAACCTTCATCATCAGCGGTGGGTATGCCGCAAATCAACCCTCTAACTGGAGGGACAACAGACCACCAGATCGGCCAATTGTACACCAAAGAACCTTCCTCCTGCAGCTTTGGCATCTCCAACACCTCCTCGGTGGAGGGCTCATCCCCCTGGACCATTGGCTCCTCACCTACACCCTCAAGTTCACCCTCTGCATCCTCAGTGTTGAACCCGAGTTCACAGACAACGTCCATTGGCTCGGATGTTTCACCCTCGGAGATGCAGTCTTGAGCATCAATGGACTTGGTGCCGTCAGCATTGAGAGGCATGGGCGAATTTTCATTTGAGGGCTCTTTGCCTTGGAAGGCATGCTCTGAGCTGCTTCCCTCGAATGGAAACATCAGGTGAGACAGACCAGCTCTAGCTCCAACTAGAGGGATGGCAGCCTGGATGAATGTGGCAAATGTCTTGAGGGATGAGTCCATCGCCAACATTTGGTCCTCGAGTTCCTTGAGCCTCTTGTTTTCGATGGACCTCTCAAGGGCAAGCTCCTGGCAGATCTTCAGGAGCTGCTCATATTCAGTGTGCTTGATGGGCTCTTCAGTGCTTGCATTGATGGTGGGGGCTGTGGAGGCAAGGGGCGATGGTGCTGGTGCTGGTGCTGGTGACAGTGTTCCAGTTGATGCTCTTGCTGTGGGGACAACACTTTTGCCTTTCCTGGCACTGCTGTTGACGTAGATGCCATCGAAGACTGGCATTACAGTTAGTTGAGTTTGTAGAGGCACTGTAGAACTACTTACCAGCGCACTTTCCCTGTTGCCCGCTCATCTTCATTGAGACCACTTTGGTTTCACCTGAATTTGTATCCAACCATGTCAGCTTTTTCTTGGATGAACTGGCAGTGGAGGGCAAAGTCGGGTCGGCTGTTGTTGTGGCGTAAGACCGTGTCTTCTTCTTGGGAGGAGGAGCTTCAGTGGTGGACAGTCGGGTTGAATCAGTGATCACAGGTGATGGAGACAAGTGACAAGGTCTTGAAGGTCCAGTGATGGCCTCACAAGTGGGCTGACCTTTTGATGCCAACCTTGGGCATTTTCAGTTACTTGGTATGGGTTTGCCACTGCAGTGGCTGCACTTCAACTTCTGGCTGTGGCACCTGACGCAGGCACCACCATCAACTGGCTCGCAAAGTGCAACAGCCTTTGCACAGCACTCACAAGGGGAGTGTGCTTGCATGGGCGGCAGCTTAGAGCCCTTCACCCTGGGTCAGCCTTGAGGTGGTTCTTCTTCAGCATACTTCTTTGTAGCCTTCACAGGTTCGACAGATGGTTGGTAGGGTGCCACGACAATGGTTGGCAGCGTGCACACCCTTTCAGTCTGTTCTGCACGCTCCTTGGCACGCTCCCTCTCAGTGAGCTCCCTCTTGGCATGCTCCTTGGCGTGCTCCCTCTCGGCATGCTCCTTTTCTGCACACTCCCTGGCTTGCTCATCCCTTTCAGCAATCATTTTCTTGGCACGCTCCCTGGCTCTCTCCATCTCAGCGTGCTCCCTCTCGGCATGCTCCTCTGCAAGTACCTTCTCATTGATCTCCTCCTCCGAGATCTCCTTAGCCTTGCCTTTTCCCTTTCAGTCAACCTTGGGAGCAGGGGTGGGCTTGGGTGCAGGTGCCTTTTCTCTGTGTGGCCTTGCTGGTGGGGGAAGGGGAGTTGTGGTAGTTGTACTCGTCTTGTTCATGGAGGTCAGATCATACACCGACCGTGGAGTAGGCAGTAGAGCCAATGGAGGTGGGGGTGGTGAACTGTGTTTTGGAGTCTGTGGCACAGAGGTCTTCGATGAAGCATGGGGGAGAGATGGGGCAAGAACGGGTGATGGGGAGCGGGGATGATGCGCAGTGGTGTTGGCCTGTGATGATGCCGGGGTCTCGCTCTGGCCACAGTATTGTAGCCATGGGTGAGCAGGGTTGGTGCTGATATCACCATTGATGATGTTGTTCCACTTTGGCCAGCGTGTTGAGTTTTTTGCCATGGCCTGAAGCTTGATGTCAAGGGAGACCATGTACTGTGGTAGTGCTACCCCGGCACTGAGAACCGACCTGATTACATTCTATTCAAACAGTAAGCTACACGGTCAAAAAGTGATGAATGCCACATGCACCAGTTGACCCTTTAGCAGTATGACCACTTCGTCCCACATTTCGGTGCGTTTGGTAGCAGCCTCTTTTCCACCAGCCACAACTTTCTTGCTACAGATATTGATCATGTCATTGGAGGCGGCATTGATGATTGACTGAGAGAAGTTGGACATGGTGGGAGAAAGTGGAAAATGTCGAAGGACAGGGGAGGTGTTGGTCAAGGTTTAAGTTGAAGATTACGTTAACAATCAACGCGTTGGCTAACTTTATTGTTTGATTGTTTGCAATTGCGGTCGTAAAATCTTCTCATGCACATGTCCCCACAATTCACTAAGTCTTTCTTTCACCTACAGCCAACGCCGACCATTCAATCCTCATGCAAGATACAAAACACGTACGGTTTTTACTTCCTAGTGAGTATTTTTACATTCGGCACAACAAATCTCAATATTTATCATCTCAATGACCCTAAAGGCGTGCCAAGGCTGAGAGGCATGTTCACAAGGTATCCATCGTCTATAATTCTCACCGAAACAGAGCTCAGGTGCCTCCTAGCACCAACGAATGCTCTTCGGCTGCTCTTACACATGATGCACAACAAGTAGCCATGAATTTCAGCAAGGTATCATTGCCAACCAACGGTTGAGCTCAAGACGGGTGAGACCCCCATCCATGGCCATGAACATCTCCCCTCACATTACTGTTAGCCATCCAACAAAGCCACCACGACGAGTAGGCATGAATCTAGAAACAATAGAGGTTGATCTCAACCTTGTGATGAGCTCAGAGGGAGTCCAAGAGATAGCAGTGGGGGGTCAGGGCAGTTCTTGGTGAGTAGACCTGTGAGTAATGAGATCAGTCTGTGAGTACATCATTTACTGACGCTATAAAAACGAAGTCAGAAAGCAGATCTCGAAATGAAGCTCGGTCTTAAGATCAGCATGGGGCTGGAACCCATTTCTCAAGAGTCTGAGGGCGCCGAAGTTAGTATGACCAATGATGAGCCAAGCGTGTCCTCAGAGCCTCCAGCCTCCCCCGAACTGATTTATGACCCGCCTACATGTCTGGAGAATTCCAATGTCAAGTAAGCTGAAGATGCTCTCTGTATTGAAAAGGTTCTGATATGGGGATAGTGACGGTGGCATTTGGGAATCCTGGGGCCGACAAATGTGCCACCTTGGTGTGTGACAGCATCGGTTGGCAGAGATCAACCAATGGGTACAGAAGCGAGGTGAGTGTACTTTATTCGTCATTCAGAGAACATTCAACTGACCGAGCTCTTAGACAGCATTAATATCGATTGGTTGATGTTAGGGTTGGAAAACCAGGGATTTTTAATGGATGAATATAATGAACTTGGTAAGTTGTCACTACATCCATCCCACTGCGACTCAACGTTAGATTTAAGTGGTCTGAGAAACTGTGACCCTTATAGAAGCAGGACCCGGTAGACCTCAACACTACTGGAGACGCCTCACGACCAATCCCGGGGGCGAAATACAGCAAGCCAGGTTCACGGCCGCAGAAGCGATGATCAGACATTCCCTTCAACATGCACAGCTCTTGGAGACAGAGAAGGTGCTTTTGAAGGCGTTAGATAGAGTAAATAGCGAGATCATGTAGCTGTAATGGAGCGGCTGAAATACATCTCAACCTATCTCAACATCCAAGTTTCAACACTCCCTGAACAATTTATAGGCAAACCCTTGCATTCGGCATACCGTACACCGCGTCCATGCACTTATCTCCCGCGACCTAGGTCATCGGCCAACAAGCTCACTCGGCTTAGCCTTCCATTTAGTATTGTCACATGCGCAGACCCCCTCCAATTCAGCATCACATATCTCATAATGCGGGCCCTCCCCTACGTGTCGGCCAACTCCCGTACTTAGCCCACCCCTTCTGTTCGGTATCGTACATCCGCTATCGCATGGGCCCATCTGTACCGATCGGTCAATGCCCATACTCGGCCCATCCCATCCATTCGGCACGCACCCCCACGGTGTGTGCCCATCCCTACCTGTCGGCGAATACTCACCCTCGGCCCAATCCTTCCATTAGTCACTTACATCCAGCGATAAGGCCTGTCCATACACATCGGCGAACTCTTGGCCCAACCATTCCATTCGGCACTTGCCTCCCGCTGCATCGGCCCACCCCTACCTATCGGCGAATACTCGATCTCGGCCCAACCCGTTCATTAGATGAGTACCTATCACGACATGGGCCCATCTGTACCAATCGGTCAATGCTCATATTCGACCCAACCCCATTCGGCACGTACCTCTCACTGCATGGGCCCGCCCCTACCTATCGGTGAATAGTCACTCTCGGCCCATCCCTTCCGGTCGTTACGTGCCTCCCACGACATGAGCCCGCCCCTACCTGTCGGTGATCACTCACTCTCGGCCCAACCCTTCCAGTCGTCAAGCGCGCATGGGCCCGCCCCTACCTATCGGCGAATACTCACTCTCGGCCCAAACCTTCCAGTCGGCACGTACCTCACATGACACGGGCACACCATATCCGGTAGGCGAGCGCTCACACTCGGCCTAATCCTTCCTGTCGGCACGTACCTCACATGATGCGGGCCCACCCCTACCGGTCAGCGAGCTCTCACTCTCGGCATAACCCTTCCAGCCGACACGTACCTCACATGACACGGGCCCACCCCTACCGATAGACAAATAAGCTCGGCAAAACCCTTCCAGTCGGCACGCAACTCCCACAACATGGGCCCATCCCTACCTACCGGTCAATACTCACTCTCGGCCCAACCCATCTATTCGGCGCGTACCACCCATGACATCGGCCCATCCCTACCCGTCGACCAATAATCACTCTAGGCCCAATCATTCCTTTCGTCAAG
>JBBPTV010000988.1:0-13032 GCA_038094275.1 Tubosaeta brunneosetosa | reverse complement strand
CGCGCACCGTTCCTTTCCTCCAGTCTCGTTCGTACTCGACTGGAGGTAAGCTATTCTATCGTTTACACTACATATCTTGTACTTACATATACCTAGCCAACTCCCTTCGTTCATTAGGTATAGTAACTCAGTCTCGTTCGTACTCGACTGGAGCCAACTCCCTTCGTTCATTAGCTCCGCACCTCTCGCACACCAAAAGCGCCGACCTACAAACTGTTCTTGCTAATTGTTATCCCGCAGCCCACAGTGGCTCAAGACATTGCGAGGGACGCCACAATCGAATAAAAGCTTTTGATAAAAGATGCTGTTGTTTAGAATGGATGGCCTCGTTAACAGCCAGTGTTTGGCCTACTGTCTCACAGAAGTGGTATTCGATTGCAAGACGTTCTGTACCCATAGAAACGCTTGCATTGATCTAGGCAAGCAAAATACTTCTGGGTAAATGAACAGTCAAACCTACAATCGGCACTGTATAAGTGAGCCGCCCTTCGCCCATTCACATTGGACTTGTGTGGCATAACCTCCCAACTGTAGCAGCCTTCTGGGGAAATGACTCACTGGGCACCACCATCCAGCTTTGATGATCATTGGCTGAATCTACTAGGCTGCTGTGGCTATTGAAATATTTGGTGTAGCAAACAACAACAAATAATGTCATCTTGCATTATTACAATGATTACAGCAACTACTTCAACAGGTTAGCAATGCATTCCTATGAAATGGCTGACAACTGGAGAGGTGTGGGATTGGCATAGCAAATTTATAATGGATGAGTTTCCATCAACCCAACCCAACTGGCCATGGACTGCCACATGCTTGATGCCAGCCATCACCCCAAGGTTAGTTTGCTGTATTGAAGTGGTGCTGACAAGATTCGGTCATCTCATGGTTATTCCAGACCTACACTGGTTGCCAATTAACTCAGTGCACATCACAAGCAACAGATGACTATTCTTGATGTGAACCCTCAGATCACAAGCTATTGGCCTACACACAACCTCACAGGTGGGGGCCTGAGTTCACTGTGCACAGTTGATGCTGTGTCCCCCTGGAGAGCACAAATGCAAGCCCTAAATTTGACAAATCTGGGAAAGAGGTATGTTTGGTACTCAGAATTAAACTTGGGTCCCAGAGAGGTTGCCATGCTCACATTTGTTTCATCTGCATAGATGTCCCATGAGTCATCAGCACACACAAGTATCTGTGCAACGAGCACTCTGGCCCTTCATCATGTAATACTTCAATACTTTTTCCACCTTCTGTTCTCATGAAACAAGCAGAGGCTGGTGTAGGCTTAAGTTGCACACTATTCTGCTTATCAACAGGTCATGGTCTGAGTCAATTGATGATCCTAGCTAAGTTGGATCCAAAGGGTTTACAACATTATTGTACAGCAAAGAAACCATGTCAAAACTCTGACATACAGGAACACTATACACTCTTCTGATAGTATGTCCTTCTGGAACCAAAGTGAGGATGCAAATAAATCCTGGTAACTAAAAGGTTCCAGTCACTATTTGAGAGATCAGTGTCTATGACCCCTGAATGATACCACAACTAACTTTGAGATTTCAGATTCCTATGTGCACAAATATGATCTGCTTCTCCAATGACACCTTGTTAGCAGTCTCGACTACTGCAGTATTGAGGCCCACAGCAGCATGCTTGAAATCAATGATCAAGCGGTGGAGTAGGGGAGACTGGGACAGACCCTGGAAGGCATGCAGGTGGAAGGACACTGACTACCTATGACAACCGATGCTACGACCTACTATGCATGGACTCCCGACACCGCACTCACTCTCCACCTAGCCCGATCCCCCTGCCACATGTACCCCCCCTTTTTTCAGGTGTGAACCGCCAGGTTCGCCATGGAACAGAATGAACACAAGGTCGAAAAAACCTGTGGAAGCTATGAAAGTGCAACAAGGGGGAAGAGTGACAGGTGCAGAAACAGGAGGGAGATGTGGGCTGAGCAGAAGGAGATTGGATCGAAGGACGAAGATATAGAACGTGAGGTGTGGCATCAAACAAAACAGGGTAGCGAGTATGTGAATGGGACAATGGAGGGTGGGACGCAGTTCTATGACAAGGGAGACAATGACGACGGCATGAACTGAGGCTGGACTATGGGTTGCGTGAGGATGTGTGAAGGGCGGAAAAGTCACACGTTGGGCACAATGTTGTGGGACTGACATAGGGTTCAACCTCATCAGCCCAGCTCCATGTATATGGTAACTGTGTTGCGTGCGACTATAGGGTGACCGATCCCATCGCCGCCTGTGCTTTCAGTCAGGCAATCTCTGCATCCTGTGCTTTCTCTTTCACTGCCGTTTCTTTGCTCCGTTTGATCTTATTGACCAGCATGCTACAGATGTCATGCTTAAAGTCATCCCAAGTATTGTAGTGACACGTGAGGTGGTCTTTCAGGATGTTAGGAATACCATTGAGTGCACAGTCGATCAGGATCCTGTCCACGTCACCCATAGCTATTGCTATGTCAGCTACCTCATTAGCCCAGATATTATGTCCGTAGTCGGCTTTTCACTTGTCTGATGGTGTAGTCCACTTGCCAATGGCATTGTCTGTAAGGACTAGTTCTCTGATGTGCTCCTTCTGTTCTGCTTGCGTGAACGACAGTTGCTCTGTGAGTGGCCACCTGGTGTAGAATGCACATCGTAGTCGTGCAAACGAGGCTCTGTCTTCGAATCCCAGAGTATCAAACCAGTCCTGGGTGAGACTGTTTGGCATGATGTGATTTTTGAAATGTGAGACTTTTTGCATGTCCATCCACAATAATGGTAAAATTCTTTGGAATTTGGCAAACCATAGACCAGGTTCCTCCTCATTTTCTCCATAGTCACCATAAAACATATCTGTGTACAGGGGATTTGTATCTGACCATGGAAGTGTCATGACCTGTGCGAACAATGGCGGTATCGGTCCCGACCTCAAATGAGATGGTAGGGGAAGAGGACCTGTGGACGTGGTTTGGGACATTGACATGGGGCTGATGACGACACGAGGTAGGAGGGTAGTGCATATACTGTTGGGGCAATCCAAAGACTGAAGACATGGAGACAAGGACTGATCCGAGAAAAGAAAGAAAAAGAAGAGGAAAAACTGCAAACATCGTCCGACAAAGGAGTACTAATCTCACTCTTGTCACCGGATGGAGTAGGGGAGACTGGGACAGACCCTGGGAGGCTAGCAGGGAAACCTGGAAGGCATGTGGGTGGAAGGACACTGACTACCTACAACAACCAATGCTACGACCTACTATGCACAGACTCCCGACACCGCACTCACTCTCCGCCTAGCCCGATCCCCCTGCCATAGTGGTTGAACATCTCCTTGTAAAACTGAGTGACTACCTGGTGTGCAACCACATCATCCACCCTCCACAATGTCCTGATCACTCTGTTGAAACCCACAAACTGCATCCCAGCTGCAAGATGAAGTACCTCATCCAGCGTCAACTCATCCCCAACCACCGTATGACATGTAGACAGGAATGTGAACTTGGAGTTTGTGTAGTGTTTCTGAATGATGCACATCAGTGTTAGCTTTCCATCTCCCATTGTGAACCATGAATCAAACAGCTTTTCTGTATGCTGTGCACCATGACAGGTGACGTGGACCCAACAATGGTCTCAGAATGTGTAATGCTAAATGTACCACAAGGGATGTTCGACTCAACTCTGAAGAGGCAGACACTCACAAAGAGGTACCACAGTGTCTCTTCTAGCTAGTTGAGTACGAACCAATAAATGTTACCAAGGGATGACGATATGAGTCGTACAAGGAGATTCAGAGTGCTGAGACGAGGACGAAGGTTATGATGAAGATTGTAGACTGAGGATGAAGGCTGTTAACTAAGGTTGAGGACAAAGAATATGATGGAGATCATAGACTGAGGACAAAGGACATTGACAAGAGCTGAAGGCAACAAGGGAGACTCAGAGGACTCGAGAATCACTTGAGGACAGGAGATTGCTATGTTGTATTGTGTAGAATCAGTGTAAGGAGTAAAAGTACAGGGTGATTGGTATATATAGGTTCTAGTTGTGAGAGAATAGAATGCTATGGAATGCTATGGAATGTGGAGATACATCACTGTCGTGGGAGAGGTGGCTGTGGAACTAATCGTCCAATGAGAGAGTAAAGATAAAGCAAGACAAAGAAGGAACTGTAAAGTCAAGTCATCTACCTTGGAAAGGAAATGATAACACGAGGAAGTCATCAAGAGGAGAAAGGTGAGAGGACAAGACAACAGTTCAGGATACTACTCAGGGGAAAATGTAAGCCTGAGAGATAAAGACAAGAGTTATCACCTGAAGGAAATGTTGATAGCCTCAAGAGGAAGTCATTATCAACGATGAGAAGAGAAGGAACTTAAAGGAAGAGATGAGTGAAGTGTACGAGAACGCAAGAGAAGAATAAAAGGAAAAAGATTGTAACAGAATGCCTGCACCACTCCCTTGATGGTGGCCTCCTTGCTGGTAACAGTCTTGAATTTAATGTCAGAGGGCATGCCAGTCTCACCTCGAATCCTTTGGATTTCGTGTTCTACCTCTGGGAGCTCTCCAAGCTTTATGTCTGCACCCAGTGTTGAACATCCAGTTCGACCTATTAGGTAGTATTATGTAATACGATCATGTAGTATACAATACGAACTCAGTCGTCTGAGTTCAAATAGAGTCTTTACCTCTTACATCCGTGTGCCAGCTCACTGCAACAGCAAGCCCAACACTAAGTGAGTTGCTTCAGTCTTCACCCTCTGTGTAATGCTCTGCTCGACAGGTTATGAGCCCTGATCAGCGCAGTGAGGAAGCGCCTTCAACGGCTGCATCCAAACTTGCTGCAGGTCGGCTCTGCCTAGTCAGTCCTTGCTGCTTCATGCGCAGGACAGACACAGTGTTGCGCTCACTGCAAGACCGCCTCTTTGCTGCTCTAAGCGCAAGAGAGCCTGCATAGCGGCACACACCCACATCGTCGTGCGCCTTCGTGGCTGCCATTCCCTATGGGGAGACTATGCTGGTACCTCGTACTGACAGTTTTACATTATAGACATTATGTCCAACAAAAATGGTTCCTCCTCTCTCTCTCTCGGCCCTAAGATCTCCACCTTCCACGGCAATGGATGGGCGAACTGGTGGCCCACTATGCTCAACTATTTGCTTTCCACTGGCGCCACCTGGGTTATGGACGTTCCTCCCCTCCCTGGTTCCCTCATCGGTACTGCCGACAAAGCAGGAAAAATGACCGATGCACACCATAGTGCTGCTGCGTCTGATTGGTCCTGGTATCATGACTGGATCTCAGCCAACAACAAAGTCCACGGCACCCTCCTCACCTACCTTTCCTCACCTCTCATTGCCAAGTTTTGTACTCATCAAGACACTGATGATATGATCAACGCTCTTAAGGCAGAGTTCAACAAGAAGGACACCCCCCAAGTCTTTAGCGACTTCAAGACGATGATGGAGCTTGCTATACCTAACAGCTCCAACCCCACCAACGCCTTCGCTCAGCTTGAGCACCTTTTTGCTTGCCTTTAAGCCGCAGGCTCCGAGTGGACCATGCCTGACAATCTCTAGGCCCTCATTGTCCTCACTAAACTTCCATCGTCCCTCACCATTGTCCAACAGCTTGGTCTCCAAGCCAAATCCCCTGCAGGGAATCCCAAGATTCCCACTTTTGACGAAATTTGTACAGCATCCATCACTGAGTATGAGTGTTTGATGCTCATAGGCAACAAAAAGGGTAAGGATACCCAGCAAGCGAACAAGATTAGCGCCATCAAGCGTAAGCCCGATGATCCCTCTTTTAAGGATCAGCAGCAGCAACCCAGCGCGAATAATAAACCACAGCAGGGAAGCAGCGCTGAGGGGGAGAAGGAAAAGAAGCAAAAACCATGTGGGAACCGAGGCAAAGGCCAAGGAAAAGGTAAAGTGAAGTTAAACTTTGCAGAGGCCGACAATGATACCTTCTTCGCCTCCAACGCCTTCATTACCCATACCGACAGTCCAACCCCGACTGTCGATCCTTGAGCCCTCACCCAACAATCCGCACAACACTTCCAAGGGGAAGGAGGTCCTCCCTACTTTCCTCAGAATTCCCATGCCTTCAACCTCGCTCATCGAATTGGCATTCAGCCATCTACGCAAACAATTCGCAACATTGACGCTGCCGCTTCCCTTCTCGATCGCATTGACTGGGCCCCAGGCCATCACTCCCTTCTGTCTCTTTCCACAGTCGGCTCCACCGCTCCATCCACTCCACCAGCATGCCCTCCACCCGTCGAGCGCTCCTTATTTGAGCAACTCGAAGACGATCATGATCACATGATCTCTGATGCCCTTTCTGGCTTTGATAACAGACAAGGCGTTGCTTTAGGTGGATCCTCTTCCCTTGGTCGGTCTGATCCGACCCCGATATATACTGGCCGTTTACCTGATCTCCTCGAAGAGGAGGATGTCATTACAAACTGTCCCTGGTCCCTGTCCGACCTCGACACCCCACCCCCTTCTAAATGTAACCGACGTTGGGTGGGAAGTATTCGTTCCTCATGGGACGAAGAAGATGTCGATGTCGTAGACATCTATGGGTCCGATAATGAGTGGGATCCCAGGTTAGTGATTTGTTCCAATGTTGCCATGTGTCCCTACTCACACGACAACGCTGCTATAGCGCATAGTTATTTGTCGTGTGCTCGTAGTTCTACAGTGTTCAATGTACCTGTAGATAATGCAATGGACATTTGTGCACATGGTTCAAAACACAAGTGTGATCACTGTGAACCCAAGAATCCTACCTGGATCCTCGACTCCAGTGCCTCCATGCACTTCTCCCCAAAAGCATCCAACTTTGTGGAATATAAGGAACTCCCTAAGCATGATCAAATCCCAGTCCATACAGCTGCTGGCCTACTCCATGTCATAGCCATTGGCAATGTTAATATACGATGGATCGACGAGACTTCAATTCCTCATACTTTTACCCTCCATGATGTCGGTCACATCCCAAATTCTGGAGTTCGCCTAATCTCACTTGGACAACTCATGCGCGTGGGTGCTACTATTCGTGGTGACGTTCATAGACTTGAAGTCTTATATGGTGATGGTACACTTTTAGTGCCATTCTACCCTGGTAGATTAGGCCGCAATATGTACACCATAGAACACATAGTCCCCAGTGCACACCCTGCTGCCATCCCATCTGTCAGATATGATATCATGCATCACTGTTTTGGTCATCCGTCTAAAGATGTCCTAAAGCATGCATGTAAAAATACCCACAATTTCCCTGAGGAAGTCACATTCCCTCAGAATGACTCAATCTGTCTGGGTTGTGCGCAAGGCAAGATGCCCAGTTGCCCCTATCATCCTGACAATCGTCACACAACTCAACCCTTCGAGCTTGTTCACTCCAACATTAAATCATTCCCCATTGAGTCGTACCATCGGTACAAATATATCATCACCTTTGTTGATGATTATACATCCTTTGGCTGGACCACTCGCTTGTGCTCGAAAGATGCTGCATTCATAGCAACAAAACATTTTATACAAATGGTGGCCACCCAATTCGATTCTAAGATAAAAGGATGGATGTCCGATGCAGGGGGAGAGTACAAGTCAAATGCATTTGAAAAATTGCTGCTAGACAACAGGATCCGCATTTTCCAGAGTGCTCCCCATACCCCGCAACAAAATGGTCATGCCAAGCGCTTTATGCGCACCATTATGGATAAATCAGAAGCGATGCGCCTTGAGGCTTGCCTTGCTGATTCCTGGTGGGAGTTTAGCTGGGATCACGCTGTGCATATATATAATCGCACACCCTTATGCCGCCATAATTGGAAAACCCCATATGAGCTCCTGCTTAAGCAGTCCCCAGATATTAGCCATCTACGCGTCTTTGGTTGTGGAGTGTACGTACACCTCCCAGATGATATCCGCACCAACAAGCTGGCTCCTAAATCAGAGCTTATGGTGTATCTCGGCATAGCACCTGGCAATGAGAATAATTATCTCTTTATGCGATCCCCCAACAATATCTTATTCACAGCTGCACAAGTGCTCTTTGATGAGTCACTATTCCCTAAGTGCGCTAACCCCAAATGTGCCCCACGTGCCAAACCCGTTATTCCGGAAGAGCCTACTGATGTAGAGCTACCACTTCCTGAACCAGAAGAATACCAACCCACACACCCACATGTTCCACGTCCACCTTCTCCTATCCAACCACGTACCCCATCACCAAGACCTCTGCCATCTCCACCACCTCGTGCACCTCGGAGAGCACCTCACCCTCCTCCTATCCCTTTTCCACAGCGACCACAGCGCGAAAGGAGAGTGCCACATCGACCTGGAAATGTATATGGTGACAACCAACATCCAGTCCAACAGGTGAAAGAGATTGAGCGCATGTCGAAATGGAAAGAACGAGTTGAGCAAAAGTCTGATGACCCCTTAGAAGGCCCATCTGACGAAATGCCTGGACAATTTCCTGGCACACCTCCTCTACCTGCTGACCCTCTGGCTACTCCTGAAAGCTCACCCCATGAGGATTCTGATGCTGAGGTTGAGAAGTTATGCCGAGAAGGGGGAGTACAATTCCAGCATTTCCTACTTTCCAAGGCAATTAGTCTAGAATCTGCAGTCGAAACCAAACCAGTACGAGAATGGACACTGAAGGATATCAAAACATTACCGGCCAACCTTCAAAATGAATGGAAAGCTGCCTGCCGTGAGCAGCTTGATATGCTAGAAAAACGTGATGTATTCGAAATCGTAGAAAGACCCACTCATAGAAAGGTCATCAAAAATCGATGGGTATTCGACATCAAACCAGATGGTCGAAAGCGAGCACGTTTAGTCGCAAAAGGATTCTCCCAGGTCGAAGGCTTAGACTTCAACCAAATATTCTCTCCTGTTGTGCACTATGAAATAGTGCGACTTATGTTAGCACTAGCTGCACTAGAGAACTGGCATATGGAAGCCGTTGATGTCCACAGCACCTATTTATATGGCAGCTTGGACAAAGAGATCTATATGGAACTTCCCGAAGGCTTTGAGTCTTCCAGCTTGAAAGGCAAGGTACTCCACCTAAAGAAAGCCTTATATGGCCTGAAACAAGCTGGGCTCGCTTGGTGGAAAGCTCTCAATGAGTCCATGAAAGAACTCGGCTTCGAACGCCTAAAGTCTGACCCAGGCATCTTCTTATATAAGAAGAAAGGCTCCCTCACGGTTGTAGCCATTGTCTATGTAGATGACGCAATATTTTGCGGTCCCTCTAAGACTGTTGTCAAAGGCCACTTTATGAAGAAATGGGAATGCAGAGATCTCGGAGTTGCAGATGAATTCCTGCATATGCGCATCAAACAAGATGGACAAAAGATACTAGTCGACCAATGCGTGTATCTCGATAAAGTCCTAGAGCGCTTTGGAATGACAAATGCCCGAGCTGCCCCCACTCCTCTTCCTATGGGCTATAAACCCACCAAACACAATGGTCCTGTTGACTATGAACTCCATCAAAGATTCCAAACAGTGATCAGATCCTTGCTATATCTGATGTTGGGCACCCGCCCAGATATCGCCTTTGTGGTGATTACCCTATCTCGCCATGCTGCCAACCCTTCACAAGATCACCTCGACAGAGCCCTTTATATATGCAAATACCTAGCTGGTACCAGGAAATATGCACTCTGTTACGATGGTAGATCAGGCGCAGGCTTGATTGCGTGTACTGATTCAGATCATGCATCAGATCACAATACCAGGCGTTCACAGACAGGCTGGTATATTAAACTAGCTAATTGCGTATTCAGTTGGAGATCACAACAGCAATTGCGTGTATCCCATAGCTCTACTGAGGCTGAATATATCGCACTGTCTGATTGTAGCCGCCAAGTTGTTTGGATCAGACAACTTCTTGGAGAACTCGGGTATAAACTTACCCCTACTCCTATCTGCGGAGATAACCAAGGATCCATATTCATGGCATCCAACCCTGTTACAGAAACGCGAAACAAGCATGTAGAATTGGAATGGCATGCAATACGCGAATGGGTTGAGAATGGGACCATTGAACTTTTTTATATAGAAGGATTCATTAATCCAGCAGACATGTTCACCAAGAATCTTGGACAAGTTCGTTTCAACCAACTTAGATCTCAATTGGGACTTATATTCTACTAATGTCGACTATCCATTCTGTCATATACATTCACACAAACCCATTTGTTGAACGAGGGGGAGTGTTGAACATCCAGTTCGACCTATTAGGTAGTATTATGTAATACAATCATGTAGTATACAATACGAACTCAGTCGTCTGAGTTCGAATAGAGTCTTTACCTTTTACATCCGTGTGCCAGCTCACTGCAACAGCAAGCCCAACACTAAGTGAGTCGCTTCAGTCTTCACCCTCTGTGTAATGCTCTGCTCGACACCCAGCCATGCCTGGCCCACAGCAGCAAATGAAACCATATTTTCTATGCCATCATGTTGTGCTACTCCCTGCAAACAAATACACTTGCAAGTTTGAATGAGAGTGGACAGCGAGGGAGCATATGAGGAGACATAAATATCCATGAAGCTCTTTTCAGCTCCAATCTGGTGTGGACCAGCAGCATGGAATGGGAGAAGTGTGAATTTTGATGTTGGACACCACCAGACACATAAGCCCAGAAGCAGTTGGACACCATTTTGCAAGACAGTGATGATTGGTTTGACCACAGATGACCACAACTCCTGTAACACTTCCTTGACATAGTGCTCTCTGTTGTCACCATATGCATGTGCATCCTGGGTCAGTTCTGATAATTACGAGCATAGTAATTTGACATCACTGAGTGGACAAGGAAGGGAAACATGGATAGGTGGGAAATTGTGGAGAACAATGAGGGCATCACAGGTATATTCACTTGCATTCACAATGATCACTGGTCCATATTTGGTGGCTTGTTGGAGGTTGTCAAAATGCGGAGGTAGGAGAAATTGGGAAAAGCCATCTAGGCAACAAATATTGTTCACAACAGACTGCCATTCCTCTTGAACTCTCCAGTACAAGTCTGTGCTATCTCTGATCTTTTGAGTGTGTCTCCTGAGGTCCTGGCTCAATTGTGTGAATTTTCTTCCAAGCTCATGCCCTTGTTTACCCTGATTCACTAGCACATCTGTTGAGATATCAAAGCAGGAAAGTTGATTCCACAAGATTCCTCTGCCCTGCTCAAGGAGCTCAACAGCCATCTGAAAGTCTCCATGCCTTGTTGCACATAAGAAAGCATTATTAGCTAGATCAGCTACTCTTGCCTGCACTGTCTCATGTCTTGAATCCAATGAGGAGTTGAGAGAAGTGAAGCCATCCAGAGCACTGAGTGATGTCTGGTAAGCCTCCAAGACTGATGAGTGATCATGCTCCTCAGCATTCTGGACCCATGCCTGAGCTGCTTTCAACAAATACAATGAAACTGCTGAACCACATTTCTTCAACAGTCTATAGGTTTCAAAAGCCTCATTTGGTGGGGGAAGTGATTGGCTAGAGGACTGATGCCTTTCAGAGGGGAGTGAATGAAGAAGAGTGGTAGCCAGTTCATTCACAAAATAAGCAAAGATTTGATGTTGAACTGGAAAAGTGCACAATGTCTCCTTCAATAAGTTGGTTGCTCTGACCAAATCAGAGTAGTTTTTCAACTTTTTATAATGTTCCTTCAACAGTATTGGAAGGTTTCCAAGAGATTCACCATGCCCTGCATATCCTGGAGGGTGAAGCTTCAAACCCTCTTCCTGAAGTTCAATAGCTCTGCTCAAGTCAGACATATCGCCCTGCTTTTGATAATGAAAAAGCAATGATCTTGCAAGATTTTCTAATGCCCTATCATGCTGTAAATGACCTGCTGGGCAAAGATCAAATCTTTTTTCCTCCATCTCAATTGCCCTGTTTAAATCTGTGATATTGCCCTTCTGTTGGTAGCACTCCCACAAGAGAACTGCCAAGTCTCCAAGAGCTTCTGTGTGATTTGAATCATCCACTGGCCACAAATCAAGCCATCTTTGTTGGATCCCTATAAGCCTATCAAGATCTGGCCCATTCTTTTGGAATAAAATTTCCATAGAGATTGTACAATGGATCTGAGAGCTGAAGCATGTTCTGGATGGTCTATTGGGCAAAGATCAAGCCTAGTCTGAGAGATATCAATAGCTTTGTATAGGTCTGAGATACAGTATTGCCCCCTTGTTCATAATGTTGATCAAATGACCAGGCAAGATCATTCAAGACAACAACATGATTTACATGATGTTATGCTAGACATACCTCAAGGGATGTTCGACTCTACACTAGAGAGGCAGACGCTCACGAAGAGGTACCACAGTGTCTCTCTAAGCTAGTCAAGTATGAATCAAGGATAAAGGGTTGAGGATGATGACAAGGAGTTGTACTGAGGAAGAGGACAAAAGATGAACAAGTACACAGGAAGTGTTAATGAGATATGAGAGACTAGGATGAAGGATATTGACCAGGGAGATCAAGAGACTTGTTGGGCAATGGTGAAGAACTACTGAGGACTTGAGAATCGCTCAAGGACAAAGAATTGGTATAACGTATATCATAGATTCAGAGTGAGGAACTATTGTACATGCAATCAGGTATATAAGAGTTCCAACCATGAGAGAATTGAAATGACTTCAAAGGAGTGAAACCGTAGATGTCAACATCCACAGCTTCAATGTGAAGACTTCAACGTAGTGGCAACCTTTGCCAAGAGTGAGGGAACTCACTCAGAGAACACACCAATGAAGGAGGAACTCCAAAGTGAACTTGACTGGGGAGGAATCCTAGCAAGCTGCTCTGGCTTTATATACTACTTCTACTATATGTACATGTTGTGACCAGATCTACCAATGAGTCACTAATATGGCATACCCTCAACCCTATAGATAAGAAAGCATAGCCATGCACAGCACAGAAATGAGAAACACAAGGTAAAGGCATGTAAAGCTGTGGACACAGCCAAGATAA
>JBBPTV010000987.1:0-13087 GCA_038094275.1 Tubosaeta brunneosetosa | reverse complement strand
CAGCTCCTCCTCCATTATCTGCACATAAAGGTTAGCATCCATCTTACCATCAATCTTGCAAGCCATCCCAACCCCCTCCCAAGTCATACAGCCCCACATCATCAAACTTCCCCCTCCAAACTTGACTGTTTCCTGTACAAGCCTATCACTTAGGCCCTCTCCTGCCTTTTTCCAAGCCCATTTCTTGCCATCTGAGCCAAGGTGATTGATCTTGGTCTCATCTGACCATATAACTTGCTTCCAGTCCTCCAAAGTCCAATGCTGGTGGCTCAAAGCAAAGTCCATCCTCTCTGTCCTATGGCATCATTTCAATTGAGGACATTTCTTCTTCACCACAGCCTTCATCCCTGCTTTTCTAAGATGACGGCAGATAGTCTGGGGTGAGATGGATTGGTTCTTGATATCCTGAAGGGTCTTGGTAACCTGGACAGCATTTTCAGCCTTTCCAGTTTCAATAAGATGAATGGCATGGTGCATATCAGTAGGAGTAATGATGGAGGGACAGCCACCAGAGGATTTTGGAAGGATGGGATGAAGTTTGGAGCATATTCTGCTAACTGTGGAGTTGTTGACACCAGTAGCAAGAGATATTTGGTGAGTAGATGTCAGAGTATGACCTCCAGACAACTCTGGAGTTATACAGGCACTAACTCTGGACGTTTCTCTCCCATTTCTCACTCTACTGCTTTCAGACTTACTTATACCTATTATAGTATAGTCATACCTTGTGTTGTTTGCTTGGTGGTGATCCTAGTCCCTCTGAACACACACTACTGCACCTTTCATGTTCCCTGATCCGATGCACCTATTTTTGCCTGTTCCACTCTGGAGTTTTCTGGAGCTAAGCATGCACTTGAATTCAACACTATTTAATTCTTTTTGATTCCTCCCTCTCACCTCAGTTGTGCCCTGTACTTGCAGCACAGTCTGAGGTGAGACCTCTCCTTAACACTTAACACTCTGTATTTACCCTACCTTAGTTGGGCCATTGCTGCCCCTATTTAGATACTTTAACAGTAGATTGACCCAAATCCAAAAGAGTGATGATTTGATTGGTTTGATCAACAGAAAGAGGTATCATGATGATAGTAGTAAAAAAAGAGTGGTGTTGTGGTTTGTTTGGACTATGTTGAACTTCATATACATCACATGACTCATTGCTTATGTAAAAACAGCCTGTAACATATTAATTTGAATGGTTATCAGACCAGCAACAAAACTATTGCAATGACATGAGTGAATTAAATGGGTCATATCTCTGCCATCTCTGAACCAAATCACATGATCCAAGATGCTATAGATAGCAAAGAGTGTCTATTGTATTTCACCCCCCAACCACTAAGGAATATTCCCACACAGTGACATATTACATTGCAAACAATACAGAACTACTAAACATTGCAACAGTTTTGTTGCTTAGTGTACTTTTTCAGATTTTTATGACCAAATCTACTTTTCTCATCTGTTGAGTGCAACAGTGATGTGATGTGATGTCGATGTGATGTTGCTCAGTGGTAGTCTTGTAGTGGTTGGTAGTGCAATTGACCACATCATGTAGACATTGTACATCACATCACATTGTGATGCAGATAATGGTGTATGCCTCTTCCACATTCCACACCATTAATCCAACTTACTCACTCTCCCCACCACAATCCCTTTCCTATGGTGATCCTTGAGGGCAGGTGGACTTGTATCTGCCAGAAGTACTGCAATGGGCAGCCTTAAACTCTCCAAGAGAGGATGTTTTATTGCCATTTATCAGAGGCTGAAGAAGAGGAGAAAGTCCGTATTCTTGCAGTCAAAGCCTTGTCTCTCAAGGCCGCCTGCACAATTCTAGCTCAGGAAAACCCTTCCATTTCTCAGCCAATTCCCAGTCCAAGTACCATTGTTTCACGAATCACACATGCTGAGATGGAATGACTCCTCATTAAGAGAGCCCTGCAAACAACCAATGCCCAGTCTCATGTTGGTAAAAGAAAATGTGCTTGAGTTCAAGCAGATCCTGAGCCTGTGACCATAGGCTACCTTTGTTCTCTCATTTCTCGGTCTAATTTCATTTTTATTAGCCCAAGCCTGAACCTGACAGAATAATGCTACTGCGTGCATCACCACCTCCCAATCCCTTTTGAAATCTGCCCAGTCCCTCTACTCCTACAGCAGGTGATCAGCCTGAGCTGGATTGGCAAGACAATGACACAATCTTTGATCAAGATATGGCTTTTCATAGTCGTTCCCCTACTCCATGAAGACAAGAGACTCCTCCTCCTCCTGCCTTGCCACCAGCAGTTCAAGCCCTTCTACCTCCCCCACCACCTCATGTCCATAATGTAGCCTACAACCATCATCTACTACCTCTGGTTGACTTTGATGAACTTGCCCAGGCTCTAAGAATCCCTTGGCTACAAGAGAATATTGACTTCATTAGAGTCGTTAGAAATGCCTCATTTGAAGATCCCATAGCCAAGTTCTTGGATGAGATGCTTGACAGACTTCACAACCCCCCTGAGAGTCAGATTACCATTACAAGTCCTGGGATGCAGTACAGCATCTCGGTCTATCTAGCCCTAGAGCATGCATCACAAAATGCCTGTAACCACGTCATCACAGCTGCTTGTGCTAATTTTCATGGAGCAGAAGGAGTTGACGAAATATTGTCATTTCATGTAGTCAAAAAGCTCATCATGTTGTATATGGGAATCAAACCAATTGAGCATGATATGTGCCCAGACTCTTGTGTTGCATTCACAGGTCCATATGTAAATCTGGATTGTTGTCCAATGTGCAACAAACCTCAGTGGAAAGGATGTCCCCCTGATGCTCCCTGGAATCAACCAAAGGTTCCACTGAAGACATTTACAATGCTACCTATCAGCCCACAACTCCAGTCTTTTTACTGCAATCCAGAGAGTGCAGAGTGGATGAAATACCTGTCAAAAAGAACCCAAGAGATCCTCAACAAGGTTGAACATACCCAATGTGTTTCTGTTATTGATGACATTGCAATGGGATAGGATTACCTAGGGGCTGTACTTGTGGGTGATATCAAAGAAAATGATGTCCTTCTCTTGATGACATTAGATGGTGCTCAGCTTTATGAAGACAAGGACTCAGATTGTTGGTTATACATCTGGGTTATTCTCAATCTCTTGCCTGATTGCTGCTATCACAAAGTACATGTCCTACCTGGTGGATTCATTCCAGGACCAAAGAAGCCCAAGCATCTTGATTCCTTTCTTGTCATGGGTTTGCATCACCTCACTGCATTGCAAAAGGAAGGATTGACTATATGAGACTCTTCCTAGGACCAGCACTTTTTTTCTGCCTTGTACCTACTCTTCACAACTGCAGATGAACCTGGTCTTGTCTATTGGGATGGCCTTGTCGGTCACTGTGGAAAAAATGGCTGCCATTTGTACTATGGTGTTAGAGGACAACATAAGGATTCTCAGTCCCACTACTACCCTGCACGGCTGCACTCCTTCTTCCAGATAATCCATGTCAAGGGACAGATCATCCTAACATATCTGCAGCTAATATCCCCCCTTCTGGCAACCTGGAATATTCTGCTAATCTGCTGTATGTCATGTTCTCGCCCAATCAGCACCAATTTGAAAGCTGCTGAACTGAGACTGGCATTACAAAAGTGCCTTTGCTAATTGGTCTTCCTTGCTCACACTCTCTTGGTGTCCCTCTTTGCATGACAACTGATTTGATGCATCTGGTGGCAAACATCACTAGCCTTTTGGTTTCCCTCTAGCATGATACAATTCCATGTGCTGCCACAAATGATATCGCAACATGGGAGTGGGCTGTTTTCTGTGATGATGTGATCTGGCAAGCTCATGGGTGTGCAGTTGAGCTTGCTGGAAAACATATACCTGGGCTGTTTGATGTGAAACCACACAACATCGCTAAGCAAATCAACATAGATTACAAAACCTGGGAGTTCCAAATCTATATGTTCAGCCTGGCTCCAGCTCTCCTTCGACACATTCTTCTGCTACGATATTGGAAAAACCTCTGCAAACTTGTTAGAGGTTTTCAAATTGTGAACCAACACTCTATTAAACGTGATGAAATCTTGCAAGCCTGGGTTCTCCTGGCCACTTGGGAACGGGAGTTTGAGGAGCTCTATTATTGATGTTGTAATGATCAGCTACACTTTATTTGTCCATATGTACATCAAATTCTTCATTTGGCACCCAAAACCTTTCAAAAGGGCCCTGGGATTTGTTCTGCCCAGTGGACCATTGAATGCACAATAGGAAATCTCAAACAAGAAATCCACCAACCATCAAACTATCTTGTCAATTTTGCTAAGGAAGGTGTCTGTCGTGCTCGCATTAATGCATTACTTGCCAAACTACCCAACCTTGTGGACAATCCAAATAAGCTTCCATCTGGATTGATTGATCTTGGCAATGACTTTCTACAAATGTGACAAAGTGCCTGTTCCTCCATCTCATGGCACTGCTCATGCAATCCAGAATTTCCTTAATCAACACACTGGACTGCTACCAAAGATTAGACAATGGGCTCGCCTCTAGTTACCTAACAGCCAGATTGTCCATAGTGCATGGAGAGAAGGACTCAGGTCATCAGCTAGCCTTCAAATAGCTCGTATGGTCAAAGTATGTACCTTTACCTCAAAGACTTATTGCACATTTCTCATCAATTTCAGTTTGTACTTGCTGGTAGTATCATTTACAGTAGAGTTGTATACTTCACTCAACTTGCTCTAAATGCAGAACACTTTGCAAATGTTGTGCTAATCCAGTGTTTCTTGCCACCAAATGAAGGCATTCTTCATGAATCTCAGATGGTGCTGCCAATATGTCAGCAAACTGATGGGGTCATTGCTGTCAATGTGCAAGAGATTCTCAGTGTTGTCACTATGATACCATATCAAACACTGGGAGAGGATGTTGAGGAGGACAAGGAGAAATTTTTTGTTTTCAAGCGGCCTGGTCTAAGTGTCTTCACACTAATTCCACATTGTGGAGGCAATGATGATGAGGAAGAGAATAATTCAGACAATGTAGAATAGTTCTCAAAGAACGATTTAATTTGATTCAGTTGCTCATACACATTGAGTACACATACATCTATCTACTTGCAAGACCTAGTCGCAGTAGGTTTTTCATACTTTATTTTCTTCATTTTCACATTCTCCTGAAAAATTCATTAGAATCTGGCATGTTACATGTGCATACACTCACTTTGTTTGAAGCAGAACCACTTGCATTTGCTTTGAGTGATGGAACTGGAGATTCTGGTTCAGTTAGGCTATCATTGGGATCTAACAAAGCTTAAAACTGTGTTGTTACTAAGAAAATATAGCATACCATATTGAATTGGATGCTTTTTTGCTGGCTCCATGTTTACAAGCATAAGATTCATGAACATGTTTGCCTCTGTGCAAACAGCAGCAGATTTCTTCTCCTCTTGAAGCATCTTCTTGTTTGTCAGTGGGAGGACAGCCAGACTCTCATTCTTCTTGGGAATGGTCATTGGGGTGGACGGATTGACATGAACATGAGACAAAATGATCTCAATAGTCTATGAACAGATACAATCAGCATTTCAGGATCAAATATGGTACTTATCAAAGGACCAGGAAACTCAGGTTCATGAATGAATAAGTATGTGTCCTTGGGATGCTTGAGAGGAATAGCAATCTGGATCAGATTGGTCAACATGGTGGGATATAGATCTATTGATGCAAGTGGCCAATTTCCCCAGGTCAGGAATTGCTGTGATTAGATAACTCTCAAGAGATTGGGGCGTCTCCAAGCCTCTGACTTTCTCCCTCTCTATCCTTAACCCACTCCTTATATAATCCTTTATTTCTTTATTTCTTGTAGAACATGAGAGTTCAACACATTCCTTTATTATCATCCACATTATCCTTGTCATCGGACTCTTCTACTCCCAATTTATCACAACCACCAACACAGCCACCAAGTGTTTCGTCATCAAGAATCTCTTGGCCATTTCCACAAGATTAGTCTCGATTTGTAAGTTCTATAGAAGGATATATTAACCACCTTGGTCATTCTAGGTTACATATCAGGATGGATTAGATCCCATGTACATAAAGTACATACAAGAGCTGGAGGAAAGCAACATGGAGCTTGAAATTGAGCATGCAAAGGTTATCGTTGAACATGACACACTTAGGTATGATCTAAATAAGTATTTATTCTTGCCTGTCAGAATGTACAGCTGAAGGGATGTTCTCAATGCTCGAGGAGCCCCAGTGATTGATCCAGCTTTACCTAATCACCCTATGAAGAAGTCACACCCTCATATCAAGTGGTGGACAGGCAAGCAATATGATACTTGGCTGGGAACTTCCAAGGCACAGTTAGCACAGCATAGAAAAGTACCTTGTCTGAAAGAGGAAAATGGTGAAAATGGTGAGTCAGTGTTGGAGGAGAGAGTTGGAAGAATCCATGCTTGTATGTGCAGTGTTTGGACTGCACTTGCCAACAAGAGCCTCGCTCCACAAACCTGGAGTGAACTGAACAAGCCTGGTCATGATATGTTTCACTCAAGTCTTGAAGAATCATTTCTGCTGCTCAGGTCAGTAAATAGAATAAGGTATTTCAAAACTGACTAGTATCTATAGGTGTGCCAAGGGTGGATGGAAGCTCAAACAGCTAGCAACATATGGTTATCCTGCCTGGCATAAAGAACATCTCAATTGAAATGGAAAATACCTCAATAAAGATAAAAGGAAGCTCAAAAGGAAGTGTAAAGTAGAGGAGGGCATGTCTTCTCTCTCAAAGAGACATAAGGGTATTGTCAAAGTATAACTCCGGACATCTCCGGAGTTTATACAGAGACCAACTCCAGTCGTTTTCGGCCCGTCTTTTATCCCACCTCTTTCGGACTTACATGTACCCATTATAGTATAGTCTTACCTCGTGTTGATCGCTTGGTGGTGCTCCTACTCCCTCTGGACATGCACTGCTGTGCTCTTTGTTATTTCCTGAAGCAGCGCGCCTATTTTTGCCTATCCTGTTCCGGACCTGTCTGGAGTTTAGCGAGCGCGTATCCTCGCCACTATTTAACCCTTCCGACTCCTTTGTCTCACCTCAGTTGTGCTCAGTACTTGCAGCGCATTCTGAGGTGAGACCTTGCTTCATTCTTAGTACCCTGTATTTACTTTACCTTAGTTGGGCATTGCTGCCCCTATTTAGGTGAATATTAGTTGTGCTCAGTACTTGCAGTGCATTCTGAGTTGGGCATTGCTGCCCCTATTTAGCACTTTAACAGGTACAAAAACCTCCGGCGAAAACTGTCTCGAAACCTAGTTCATCGAGACGCCCTATGGATACCAGAGTGTATCCAACCTCCTTCGAGTATAGTACCTCGGTGAGACATAAACGTGAAGAGTCATATCCATTTGGGACTTCAATAATCATATTGCCTGTGGCAGTGGTGTTGAAGACCTGCTGATTTGCAGCAGTAAAGGGTTTGGGTGGGATGTCTGACAGCATGTCGAACATCTTGTGGTACAGAGAGATGTGCCGGGTGAATCCTGAGTCAAAAAGTGCAACGTATCGGTTGCAATCTGTTGGGGCAGTTGACACAAAGGCATGGTTGTCAGGGTAAACGACATCAGCGGGTAGGCAAAACGTTTCATCATCAGAGTTGAGAATGTCATCATCTGACAGGTCATTGTCGGCAGTGACCGAAAACCAATCATCCTTGTCAAGCTCGGCGCCTTCATCGTCTGAGATTTCTGTATCGATAAGACCAGGGATAGACTTGTTGTCAGAGTCCTCCATAACGCTGAAAACACCATCTTCATCATCTGTATCGGGTGACTTCACATGCACAGCGCTCTCCTTTTCGGCGGTGGGTTTGGCCTTCTTATTGTCCTCGCGTTT
Organism: Tubosaeta brunneosetosa; assembly: GCA_038094275.1. Taxonomy (NCBI): domain Eukaryota; kingdom Fungi; phylum Basidiomycota; class Agaricomycetes; order Boletales; family Boletaceae; genus Tubosaeta; species Tubosaeta brunneosetosa. The sequence goes on along the minus strand of JBBPTV010000987.1, from coordinate 5,186 downwards.
TTGCTGATTTCGCATGTAGTGGAATGGCGACTTGTGCTCGGTGGATCTGCACACCCAGCATTCGTTCGATTTCTCGCCATCGTGCTGACGCCCTTTTGAAAAAGATTTTCCCCCATGCCCTCATCCTTTCTCTTTGCCCTGCGCCCCGACCGACATCGCCTCATCATGTTCCAACTTCTGTCCATCTGATTTCGAACTCCCCCTCACCTTCTGTCGTTCAGCTTCCTCAATGATAATTGAGATCAAGACATCCGGTTCGATGGTCTTGGTGGTACTGTATAGGCGAGCAGCAGCAAGTTGAGCAGATGCAAAATTTGCAAGTGCGGTGGGTAGAGAACATATGATAGTTGATCAGTAGTCTTGTGTATCAATCGTAACACCAACAGAGGCGAGCTCCTCCTTCGTGCGCAGGGAGTCCAAGAAGTGGCGTACTTCTTGCCCTTTTGGCAATCACGACTCGAGAAAACTTGTGCGCAAATTGGTCTGAGCGTACGTTCCTTTCTCAGTGTACTCTTTCGTAATCTCCGCCCACATTTTCCTGACAGTATCGAAACTCCAGATGCGAAGCGCTGTCGAATCAGGGATATGCTGCGTCAGCAGATGCTTGGTGAGTGATTTGTCCTTATTCCACTTGGCGAGCGCAGCTGTTTCCTCGTCAGAGGGTGATGAAGGAAGGATCGGCCTTGTGGAGTTCTCGTCGAAATGGCTCCAAAGTTCTTTGGCTTCGACAGCGACCTGGAAGCGGAAGACGAAAATTGCCCAGTTGGTCCCTTTGACATCAAGTTTGGGGACGTTGCTAGGTAGTGTATCGGTGGTGACGGGAATGGCGGTAGACATATCTGTGAGAGGGTTTCTAATCAATATATTAGATGCTCACGCAGGGCTCATAACCTGATGTGAATATACGAGTGAGAGTGGCGCTAAACGAGTTTGACTCAGTCAGCGCATTCGATGCGATGGACTATATATATTCACCTAAACAAGTTCGACTACGAGAACAAATCAATAAGGGAAGAAGTGAACAAATCTACGACAGATACTCACCTCAGTCAGCGCATTCGATGCGATGGACTGAGGATGAGGATAGTTGAGCGTCCATATATATATGGTGCGCATCGTATCGTATCGTAACGAGTGCAGCTCGACAAAGAACAAAGAAGACGAGAAAAGTATCTATGATATGAACGGCGATCTCATCAAGACAAAAAGACAAAGATGAAAAGATCGAGAAAAGACAAAGTATCGTACGAAGAGACGTCCACGGGACTGTGGCTGCGTGCAGGCTTGCCCAAAATCCAACACATTGCACCCCCCCTCGTCCTCATATCGCATGGTGGTGGTGGTGGGCGTGCTGTTGCGTCGCCCATACCCCTGCACCTCATCGTGGTCGTAGTGGTGGTGGTGGCGTAGCGCATCCCCTCGTCCTCATGGCGGTCGTAGTCATGGGCGCATCGTTGTGTTGCCCGTGCTACCCTCGTCCTCATTGTGGTCGTAGTTGCAGTGGTGGTGGGGGGGGGGCGCCGTTGCATTGCCCACATCCCCCTCATCCTCGTCGCGGTCGCCGTAGTGATGGTGGTGGCGGCGGCAAGCACGCCGTTGCGTTGCCCGGCCCCCCTCGTCCTCGTCATGGTCCCCATAGTGGTGGTAGAGGGCACGCTGTAGTGTTGCTCGTGCCCCTCGCCTCCTCGTCGTGGTCACTGTGAGGGTGGTGGTGGTGGCGGCGGGCATGCAGTTGCGTTGTTCGTGCTCCCCACCTCCTCGTTGTGGTCAGCTGGTGGTGGCGAGCACGCCATTGCATTGCCTGTGCCCCCTCATCCTCGTCATGGTGGTGGTGGTTGGTGCCACCGTTGGGTTGCCCATGCCCCGTCATCGTCATGGTCACTGTGGAGGGTGTGCCGTTGGGTTGCCTGTGCCCCGTCGTCCTCGTTGTGGTTGCCGTAGTGGTGAAGGGCGTGCCGTATTGCCCCCCTCATGCTTGTCGCAGTCGCCGTGGTGGTGGTGGGCATTTGTGTTGCCTGCACCTCCTCGTCCTCCTCGTCGCGGTCGTGGTCGTGGGCACACGGTTGTGTTGCCCATGCTTCCTCATGCTCCTCGTGGTGGTGGCAGGCATGCCGACGCATTGGCCGCGCCCCCCTCGTCGTCGTCGTCATGGTGGTGGTGGCAGGCACACCGTTGTGTTGCCTGTGCCTCCTCGTCCTCCTCATTGCGGTTGAGGTGGTGGTGGTGGACACGCCGTCGCGTTGTCTACGCCCCCTCGTCCTCCTCGTTGCGGTCGAGGCTGGCCGCACCCCCTTGTCCTTGTCGTCGCCATGATGGTGGTGGCAGGCATGTCGTTGCGTTGCCTGCGCCTCCTTGTCCTCTTCGTTGTGGTCGAGGTGGTGGTGGTGGGCACGCATTGTCTACGCCCCCTCGTCCTCCTCGTTGCGGTCGAGGTGGTGGTGGTGGGCATGCCGTTGCGCTGTCTACGCCCCCTTGTCCTCTTCATGGTGGTGGTGATGGGCACGCCATTGCGCCTGCACCCCCTCGTCTTCGTCGTAGTGGTGGAGGTGGTGAGTGTGCTGTCGTGTCGCCAGCGCCAAGCTGCGGTAGTGGTGGTGGTGGGCGCGTCGTCGGGTTGCCCGCATCCCCTCGTCATCATCGTCGTCACGGTCGCTGTGGTGGTGGCAGGCACGCTGTTGCATTGCCCACACCCCCTCGTCCTCTTCGTCGCAGCTGTGATGGTGGTGGGGCCAGCGCCTCATCGGGCGGTCATTATGGTGGTGGTGGGCGCACATTGCCTGCGCCTTCTCATCCTCCTCGTCGTGGTCATGGTGGTGGTGGTGGGCACGCCATTGCATTGCCCGTGCCCCCTCGTCCTCTTCGTTGCGGTCGCGGTGGTGGTGGTGGGCACGCCGTCACTTTGCCTGCACCTCCTCGTCCCCTTCGTCATGGTTGCAGTGGTGGCGATGGGCACGCCATTGTGTTGCCCCGTCCTCCCTGTCACGGTGGTGGTGGTGGTGGTGGTGATGGGCAAGCTGTCGCATTGCCCGTGCCCACTGTTGTCGCAGAGGTAGTGGTGGTGGTGGGTGTGCACACGAAGGGGGATACGTGCCTGAGACGGTGGTAGGGTGAGAGCGCACGCGTGTGAGTGGGTGAATGGGTGTGCTCACCGTTGCACAGTGCACGCGCTCGTTTGGAGCGTGAGTGAGACGGCTGGTGGCGGTGATTGTGTGCGGGATGGGTGCCGGGATGCAACTTGACTGAGCGGGCGGATGGGAAGTACTATCATGGGTACAGATGTGACAAGCTTTGAAGTATTTAATCTATAGCAACATTAACTCCTCAACTTTTCACTTAGTTATTGCACACACAGATGCGATACAACCTATCCCACAAACTTAGTACCAATGCACATTTTTCCAGTGCTGTATTGATCACTCGGCAGGATGCCGGCGCACAGAGTGCAAATGGGTAGTGTAATGACAAGTTCTGTCATGCTTGGTCACACTTGGCTATTCAATCTCCGCTTCGACGACACAACACGTTTGAGATGGGTATAGCAATGACAGATCGCAGCATGTGAACTACAGGTATTTCCAGGATTAGGTATACTATGTGCTTCGGGGCTATGGTATATGCAATAGACAAGGATCAATGGGAATGTGTGAAGCTGGAGCGCTCAGCGTGGGGTAAGGAATGTTGGTTGTTGGCATAAATGGCGGATGTCCCACATGGCCGGGTTGGGTATTCACCAAGTGGGATGAGGAGGGCAGTGAGTAAGAATGCTCTGCAGTGAACGATAGTACCTGAAATCCAATAGACAATTGGGAACGTACCAGGAACTTGGGGGATGGATTCGGCGCTATCCGGGAGGCTGTCCTTGAAGTTGTACGAGTTGTACAACCCAGCATATCGGGGATCATGCTGACGCTCGGCAGCTGTGTGAATCAGTGTTTTCTTGATAGATTCAATGAGGTCGGAAGTGGTTCCACCGAGTGGGAGGCAAAGGAGCGACGCGATATCTTCAAGGTCAATCTTGTGCTTCCCTTTCAGGCTACCAGTGAACCTGACTGAAAGATCCATGGCCTGATGGGCCCGCCGGTCCATGGCTTCCTGTTCAACTCTCACCTTTTCCGCAAGTTTATCTTTTTCGGCCTTTGCCCATGCCTCGGCATCTTGCCTCTTCTGTGCAAACAATTTCAATGCTTCCTCCGACATGAGGAATTGGGCATCAGTCTGCAACTGTTTCCCTTTGCGCCCTTCTGCAGCCTCCGCACGGTGATAGAGCTGAGTTCGGAGTGTGCTATTCTCCTGTCTCGCAAGTTCACACTGACCTTCAAGTGACTGTCGATGTGCGAGTTCAGAAAGATAAAGTGCTTCAAGGTGACATACATCACCAAGCAAGACACTGTTTTGCTTAGTGAGAGACCAGCGCTTGTCAACATGTGAATGGACGGAGGTGGGAATCGTTGCGGCAGGGGTGATGGTCAAGGGAGATGTTCCATCACCAGGGGATGGGTGATGCACATCTGAACTTGGAGGGAGTGAATATGAGGATGGGGCATTGGCAGAGTTGTCTGCTAGCACGGGTGACTCCTGTTCCACTGCTGGCAAGGATGGATCACTGATAGACTGAGCCATATGATTTGGAGGAGCGAGTGGACCCGGGTGATGCATGGGGGAGTCTGAAGCCACTGACATCAGGTCTAGATCCTGTGTGCTTGTGGCCGGGTTGGCTGTGGGTGGAGTGGGGTATGAAGGTGGCATATAAGGAATGATGGATGTTGTGCGGCTTGGTGCGAAATCTTCTTGGTCAAACACGTTTGGATCAAAGGGCCAAATTCCTGTTTTGCGAAATGCCACTTTCACGATCTCGGGTGTAATTGCTACTTGTCGAATCGCCATGTACTCATCAACAAACCTGTGTTTCGGCATGCCTATCCCTGTCTTCTCTACAATCTCCTCATTTCTCGAAAGCCATCTTCGGGAGAGTGCATCAGGAAACCTACGTTTCTGCTAATGGGTCTAAATTGGTCTAATTGTCTAAAATTAGATGACTTAGATGATTTTAGATGGTTAACAAGTTTGTCACAAAGCTCTTTAGTTATTTAGGCTACTAGAGAATTGGCCCTTTAGAAAGATAGAAGATTAGGCTACTAGTGAACTAGTGTTTTAAAAAGATGGCAAGTTATTGCACTTAGACAATT
>JBBPTV010000986.1:0-13102 GCA_038094275.1 Tubosaeta brunneosetosa | reverse complement strand
ATAGCAGAAAACGACAACATTCTCGGCGTCATTCGAGGGGTTGAAGTGAATCAGAGTGGCCTAGCATCGTCAATCACTCACCCACATGTCCCTACGCAGGTGGACCTCCTTCGAACACTCCTCAAGAGTTCTCACGTTTGTCCAACTCGGGTCAGCGTTGTCGAAGCTCATGGTACTGGGACCGAGGCAGGAGACACGTGCGAACTTGCAAGTATCCGTTCTGTTCTTTCTCAGGGACGAACGCGGGACAATCCTCTTCACGTAACGTCGATTAAGGCCAACATTGGCCACCTCGAAGCTGCCTCTGGGGCTGTAGGACTCTGCAAGATACTATTGATGTTGCAACACAACCTCATTCCCGCTCAAATCTCACTGAAAACGCTTCATCCGCTTATTGCGCCACTAGAAGCAGACAACACAGTCATTGATACGGTTTCGACACCATGGAATGCCGGGTCTGGTCCTCGAGTTGCTGTACTCAACAACTTCGGTGCAGCTGGATCGAACGGAGCGCTGGTACTCGAAGAACATGTCAAGCTCGGCCAGCCTCCCAAGACCCAGTCCACTTTTGTTTTCGGCATTTCGGCGAAGTCAGCCACTGCACTCGAGAGACTTCGGATGCGGTACAGGCAGTGGCTTAGCGACCCTCGAAATCGCAACGTATCCCTCGGGGACATTGCATATACGGCTACTGCTCGTCGCCAAATTCATCCCTTCCGATTGGCGGTTACTGCAACGGACATGGATCAACTAATTCGGGCTCTTGATGCCACATCTGTCACCCACGTCGAGCGGCGCGGGGGTGAAGTAATCTTTGTTTTCTCTGGACAGGGAAGCAAGTATCTCAACATGGGTTCCCCCCTCTATGCCTCGTCATCCGTGTTCAAGAGCTGTATTGATGGGTGTCAACGGTACCTCGTTTCTCTCGGCTATCCGGGTATACTCCCGCTCATCTCGTCAGAGAGTTGTGATTACGCTCTTGGTGCGGACGAGGAGTTCGAGGCTCGTCAATGCGCGGTATTAGCTGTGGAATTCGCCCTCGCTACTCTATGGAAGCACTGGGGAGTAACTCCTGCCGGCGTCATCGGTCAGAGGTTAGTCATCATACTTCTCTTTTGTAGCGGCGTGTGCTGAGCGCTTGCTTCAGTCTAGGGGAGTATGCTGCTCTGGTGATAGCGGATGTCCTGTCAATTGAGACCGCGCTCTCCATCGTAGCGAAAAGGGCCAGATTGATGTCTCGCGCATGCGCTATCGGGAAAACGGGGATGATTTCCGTCGCTCTTCCGCCCACGCAGATGCAAGAAATCCTGACGACCTATGCATCGTTTCCGAACGTGACGATTGCTTGCGTCAACACGGAGTCTTCCTGCGTAGTATCTGGTCCCGTAGAAGAATTGCAAGCTTTCGCCGCCAATCTGAGAGATGCTTTCGACTCCAAGGTGGTGACTCTTCAAGTCTCACTCGGTTTCCACTCTCCCGCCATGGACCCAATCCTGAACGATCTGAGAGAACATGTCTCGATGCTCCCAATCCACCCTCCATCCATACCTATTGCGTCCAATGTATACGGAACCGTCGTACCTGTGGGTGACGCCCAGACATTTCAACCGGAATACTTTGTCAAGCATTGTCGTCAACCGGTTTTGTTTTCCCGTGGTGTGCGAGAACTGGAGCAGTATCTGGATCCCTCTCGCATTGACGCGTGGATCGACCTTGGCCCGCACGCGATCTGTTTGCCCATGGTCCAGGTAACGTTGTCGCCATCTCGGCAGTCGTTGTGCCTCCCGTCCATTCTGAAGGACATCCCAGTGTGGGATACGCTGACGGACAGCTTGGTTCAGCTCTACCGAACTGCTCTTCCTGTGGATTGGCGACGTGTTTTCGACGAATGCACAGCTTGTTCCTGCATCGAGCTGCCCTCGTACCCATTCGAGTCTCAAAAGTTCTGGGTGCCTTACGTCGGCCGTACAGTTCATGCTACCCCGGAGCCAACGGTCCAACTTCACAATATTGATCACCCCATGCTCTCGTCTTGGTCTCAGTTCCCATCCCGACAAAATGGAAACGCGGCGATCTTTGAGACGCCCATCAGCTGTCTAGCGGCGTATATGGAAGGACACAGAGTGGGTGGTTATGCTCTGTGTCCGGCGTCGGTGTATCTGGAACTAGCACTCGCTGGCGCCGTCATCGCACAACGCCATATGGAGCTAGATTTTGGAAGGTGCATGCCCGTTGTACACGCCGTACAGTTTTCGCGCCCCCTCGTCCTTCACCCGGAAGTCCGCCTGGTCATTCTTACCCACGTCGCTGTGCATGAGGACGGGACGGGTTTATTCAGTATCACGTCTAGGTTGCAGTCCTCGCGAGAAGAGCACGTCCATGTGCTTGGAGATCTGCGCTTCTCTTCCATTCGGGAGACGAGCTCGAGTCTCGCACTCAAACTCCCCGTGGTCTCTCGTCGCGAGGAGGATCTCACATGCGAGGAGGACACGCTCGAGGTGTTCACTAGGGACGTCGCATACGAGGTGTTGTTCCCCCGGGTCGTAGAGTACGCGAAGGATTACCATTCGATCGAATCACTCAAGGTCGGTGGAGGCGGAGCCTTTGGCATCGCTCGCGTTGCCTTGTCTGGTTCTCTGAGTGCTCAACCCATCTTCCTCGATACGTTGCTCCACGTCGCTGGTTTCATGGCCAACATGCAGAACGATCTCTCGGACGCGTATATATGCGGCGGAGTTGGCGTGCTAGAAGTTATACGTGAGCTGGTCGCCGCGGAACAGCCTTACACCCTCTACTGCGACATCAGCTGGATGCCTTTGCGCGACTTTGTCACGGCGGACGTGATAGCCGTTCAGGAGTGTGACTCACCGGTGGTCGTCGCGCAGCTTCGGGGGGCGCAGTTCCGTCGGGTCCGACTTGCGAGCCTTCATCGGGGACTTGCCATGGCGGCGAACCCACAGGGGAATCAAAGTCGCACGCGGACCAATTCCAACGCAATCATCACACCGCCGTCCCCACGTAGCGTCATCTTTGGTCGGTCGCGTTCCAACACGCGCAGCATGTTATTTTGTGCCCCCGGTATCGACAATGCAGGCGTCAATGATAGGGATTGTAGCATGCCTCCGTCGCCCCTGACGTTGGTCTCTGAGCACGGGGATATCTCGGACATGCACGTGGTCCAGGTCCAGAAGATCATAGGTGATGTGTTGGGAATAGAAGACGTGGAGAACATCCACCATGACATGGATCTCAGGTCGCTCGGTCTGGACTCGTTGGGGTGTATCGAGGCGCAACAAGCGTTGAGAGTAGCGTTCAACAGGCCTCTTCCGCACAACATCTTTTCAAAGTGTCCCACGGTCTCTGCGCTCTGCGACTTTTTGGCGGCTGGACTGGACCTCGAGGATGACGCGGAGGGCAAGATCGATCATGAAGGCGGCCCCGGGGTTGCGCTGGCGTTGTTACAGGAACGTCCGGGCAGCTTGCGCTCACCGCTCTACCTGGTACACGACGGGAGCGGGCTTGTCAGTCATTACGAGCGACTGTTACCTTTGGATCGCGATGTGTGTGGGATCAGCAATCCTCGCTTCTTTTGCGACGAGCCATGGGACAGTCTGGAAGAGATGGCATATGCGTATGCACGAGCGATTGAGCAGCACGCCAGGGATGCCGCGGTGATACTCGGAGGTCGGTTCTCTCTTGCGTTTGTGTGGCGCCGTCTGACCCTCTCGCAGGCTGGTCCTTTGGGGGCGTCGTGGCCTTTGAAATCGCACGTATCCTCGGTCGCCGTGGTCTAAACGTGAAGGGCGTCGTGCTGATCGATTCACCTTGCCCGGTGGACCCGCCCCTGTTGTCGGACACCATCCTTCAGCACGTGCTCCAAGACCACGATGGTGCCGACGCGTCCATGGCGACGCTTATCGGGCGGCAGTTTACACAAAGCACGACGCTCTTGGGCAAGTACGCGTCAAATCTCAGTCGGGATGGCGCGGGGGAGGTTCCCCTGGCCTTTATACGCGCCACGGAGGGGTTCTTTCCGCGCGGCGTGGGCCACGTTCCTACGTGGTTCCACCGCGGGGACGATGATGCCGCGTTGTCGATCGTGGCACCTTGGCAAGAGCTGGTCGGACGCTCCGTACCGGTGCGGGATGTTCCCGGGCATCACTTTGAGTTGTTTTCGAGCGTTCATGTGCGTCCTCGTTTCGTGTGCGCGATGCTGAAGCTGATGCGTGCCTACACAGGTGGGAGAGACTTCGTTACAGATTGATCGCGCGTGCCGGTACTTGGATGGATTCGAATGAATTGACACCTAGATTCCTGCTATTCTCTTGTGGTTGCTGAACCCCAGTTCTACTAGACTTCTTGGTGCCTTTGTTTTCGTTTGTGTTTCACAGTGGGTGGAGTATGTTGGACTGTTAGAACACTGGATGTGGACTGTTGCAATACGGAGCTGTTTCATTGGACGGCGGGGGACAATCGCGAGTACCTCCTCGTACAGCTGATTTTATCAGGATGTCGGCCGCCATGAGTGTTTATATCTTATGGCCGACAATAGAATCGATGCCATGCCGGCGCTTGAGATGAAGCCTACTATTATATTCTGGTGTTCGAGCATTTCACCGCAGGACACTAGTATGACTCATGTGACCGTGTCAACGTAACTTGAATTTGCGCTTCCGACTCAGCAGGGCAGGCTGGTGCTCGACTCTACGGTAAACTCTCCACCTTTCCCTGTGACTGCGTACTGCTGACTCTTTCTATCTTGTCGAATCAGCAAGACAAATATCATTGCAATGTCAACCCTCCCGATCTCGTCACTTACTGCCCTTGCTGCAGTGATCGCGGTGACTTTGCTTGCCGCGGGTGCCCTTCACAAGCTACGTAGATTAGCACCAGAAAAGAATGGGATTCCGCTTCCTCCCGGTCCACCTCCACGGCGGTTTTGGGACCATATCATGCCAACGGTGAAGTCAGACACGTCGTACATGTTGTTCAACGTACAAGGCTGATTTCATTTTTTTCAGTACCAGTTCGACTTTCAATGACTGGGCGAATGAGTACGGTCCTGTCTTTGCGCTGCGTCGAGGCGGTGAGGTCTATATCGTGGTCGCTCGAGTCAACGTAAGATCAGATTTCCCGCTGGATTAGACCGTGCCGATATGCATATCCCTCAGGCAGCGAATGAAATCATGGAAAAAGAGGGTAGCGCACTCGCAGACCGCCCTCCCATGATAGCCGCCGGCGAATTTCTCTCGGGAGGGAAACGCATCACGCTGTCCCGCAGTGGCGAACGATTCCGTCGGCTCCGAAGAGCCATCCACACGCATTTCCAGCCGAAAGCCGTGGAAACGTATACAGATATTCTACTCGAGCAAGCGAAGATGCTTGTCATTGACCTGCTTGATGACGGCAAGAACCACCCGACACTGGTCTATCGGTGCGTTCCAATATACGGCCTGGGGGTTGTGTTGTCAACGTACGTCGCTTCAGGTACGCCACGTCGAACATTCTGCGTGTCACATACGGCAAGACGGGTGCCACGTCTATCGACGATCCAGACTTTGTTGGGGTAAAACCAGTTATTGAGCATTTTATTGAAGTGATGCGACCTGGAGCCTATCTCGTCGACCGTTTCCCTTGGCTGAAATATGTTCCCGGATACGGAAGACGCCTAAAAATGTACTATGATTCCGATCTCAAATTTTACCAGGGGCAATTGAATCGTGTCCAGTGTGCAATGGTAATCACTTTGTCCTTGTATTGAGATATGATGACGAACTTGCAGAGACGCGTAGTCTTCAGATACTGCTGGTTCCTCGTTCGCCAGAACACTTTTGGAAACTGCACATGAAAATGGGCTCTCGTTTGATGAGATGGCTTTACTTGCAGGCACAATGTTCGAAGCCGGATCTGACACGGTACGACGAGCGGTCTTTGAGTTGGAACAAATCGAATGAAGTCACATAGACTGCCAACGCCATAATTACGATGATAATGGCAGCAGCCTGCTTCCCTGATGTGCAATCTCAGGTACAGCAGGAATTAGACAAGGTCGTTGGATTGGATAGACGTGAGCGTTCCGGTCTTCGGTTTGCCGTATCGTTTCATATGACCTTCAATTAGTGCCGAGCTGGGACGACTGGGACGCCCTTCCTCAACTTCGTGCATTTCTCTTGGAGACACTCCGTTGGAGGCCTGTTACACCGCTTGGTATGCAGTTCAGATTCACGGAAGAAGTTTATTCCGAACAGTCATTTCCGTAGGTGTGCCACACCGTTCGACAAGAGATATCGTCTGGGTATGCCTATATTTGGACGCACTTTGACCACCCTCATACTCATCGCAGAGAGGTTATTGCATCCCCGCTGGTGCGACGGTGCACGGAAGTCAGTGGTGCGCAGGATTTCTTGTTTGCTTTTGGTTTCTCAGACAATGAAAAATAGGGCTATAAGTAGAGATACGGACGTCTTTCCAGACCCTGAAAAGTTCGACCCTCAACGCTGGCTCGACCAAAGCGGCCAAGTACGCAGCGACATTGATTACTACCCATTTGGCTTTGGCCGAAGGTGCGTATTACCGCCCATTGAACCTGCGTATTATCTGATAATACTCTCTGTGTTGTTGAGGGTATGTCCGGGAATGTATTTCGCCAACCGGTCGATATTCATTGGACTTGCCTTGCTCCTTTGGTCGTTCCAAATCGCTGAGCTTCCTGAAGCGCCAATCGATACCACACCCGATAAGGATGGCGTTGTGGCCCACATGGCGCCATTCGAGGTCAAATTTTCTCCCCGTTTGGAAGAGGCACGGCTCAGGGAGATGATGACGACTTAAACGGTGTGGAATACCCTTGTCATAGCTTCACTCGTTGTCACACGCGTTTCATAGTGTTCTGCTCCGGAGCTCATGATAAGTATGTATTATGATGTATACAGGATCGAAGACCATGCCTTTCGCACATTCGACACAAGAACGTAGGATCTTCTCGGTGTTATGAGACAGAAGTCGTACTTGTAATTGATGGATCTGAAAAACCCTGTTGTGCATGTGCCAGCGAAGTTGAGTCCGATAGCAATGTTCGAAGTCCGTGTCCATGCGGTCACGAATTATGTCCATTCGGATTTCTAGAGACTTAAATTCTAGGGCTAAAAAGGCGAGGTCTTGCCAGGAATCGAACCTGGGTTTTGGGAAGATGATATCAGAATCCCAAGTGATAACCGCTACACTACAAGACCAGCCAGCTCACTTTAAATGAAATAAGTGGATCCCTGCTACGTTGGTCTCCCAATGTTGCTAATAGAGACAGTCTAGGGAGAGACCCTAAACCTCTGAGAATGATGTGCAATACACACGACAGACGCAAGCGCATGAACATCAATCCCCCATGAACCAGTGAGTGATGAAATACCCGAATTACAGCTGGCGGGACAGGGTTTTGCTACGGATGTTAGGTGTCCGAGGTGATGACCCCATATGTCGATCCACCACCCCCACGCAGTGCCCAGAACAGATCAGGGTTCTGATACTCGTTCGTGATCAAGAACTCTCTGTTGGAGAGTACGACAGATATTTCTAAAGCGTTGTCGACACCTTCAGATTGTTGGTTAATGCAGTAAACGTTAACAACATAATCTCTGAGTCTCACCGAGGCCAATGTTGGGTGACAGTAAGGAGTGACCTCCACCTGCCAACCATCCGCCAGCTGCACCGACGGAACCGTTAGCGGAGAAACCACTGATGACTAAGCGGCTGAAACTATTGACGGCATCGTAGTACGCCTCGTGCCATTGTACGCCAGTACCAAGAGTGACAGCTACACAAGGTGACAGTCTGAAGCGTAAGTCCGACACAGATTCTAAGGATTCTTACCATCATATGTTTCGCCTCTTGTGGACATGCCAAGCACTTCAACAGGTCGGACATTTCATTTAACCTTTGTACACTAACGCAAGAAGACTGGATACGCTAACACCAAGACGATGCGAGCGGGGTATACTTATGGTGCATACTTCAGCTAGTACCGGCATGTCAGATCTCTGTTCCATTCCTCAGATCCAACACCCTCCTCAACGACAAATAACCTGTGCGGATCATACACGTCCTTGATCGCCTTGAGTTTCGAGTAATGCGATCCAAAGAAGGTCTGCTGCCAGTTGATTTCAAATGGGGAGGCCTGCCAAATAACGTCATAACGCTGGTCTGCATCATCTCGTCAATGCGTGAGACCCACCTCATTCAAGTAAGTACCATCTTCGGGTGCGAGATCGTACAGGGCCTTGATCCACCCCTTGAGGACGGAAATCAAGCTCTGGATGCCTGACGAGGATGTACCGTCCTCCCAACCGATGAAGCAATAATATACCCCGACCGCATCCCGCCAGGCGGGGTTCACCCCGGCCGAGTCTGCCGGGATTTGATTGACCTTCCCTCCCCCAACCAAGCTAGAGAGACATTGAACAGTCCACTCAAGAAAGGTGCTGTGAAGAACGTACCCGAATGAAGCATTGCAGCTGACAAGAGTCTCGGCAGCTTCAGTATGCTTGTTCGCCAAGGTGTTCCGCGAGAGGAGTCGGTTTGTTATCACGACGTTCGACGCGTCGGGCAAAACGGAACTAATGAAACTGGAGAAGGACAAGACGTCATACCATGAAGGTGATAGATTTAGTTGATCTTTAAAAACGACACCGAACGGTGCCAGTGATAGTGAATAGTTGTGCCAAGCTTGAGTAGTTGCAGCCGCAGTTTCGTTCGTCATGTCGGGTGCGAAATAGAAGAACCTCACTTGTTGGTCGGATATTGCGCCATATCCGCCCCAACCATCATCCGCGAATTGAGCTTGGTGTTGTAAGAGTCCCCCAACGAGTTCTTGTAGTGCAGAGGAGTTTGTGGTGTTCGCTTCATACAAATAAACCTGAGTTGGAACCTCTGGATAGGTGCGGTATGTGACCGAGGTGACGACCCCGTACGTCGATCCACCGCCTCCACGTAGCGCCCAGAACAGATCCGAGTTCTGGTATTCGTTCGTAACCAAAAACTCGCCAGTGGAGAGGACAACCGATATTTCCAAAGCGTTGTCGACACCTATAGATCAATAGGTCAATTTAGTATACAAGACGATCCTTGAGTCTCACCGAGCCCAAATTTAGGTGAGATGGGGGAGTGGCCTCCCCCTGCCAACCATCCACCAGCCGAACCGACGGAACCGTTGGTGGAATAACCGCCAATCATCAAGTGACCATAGGCATTGACGGCCGCATACGCTTCATGCCACTGTACGCCAGCGCCAAGAGTCACAGCTACACAAGGCAGGTCAGAACCGATGGACAACGGATTACAAACGGTTCTCACCCTCGTACGTCTCAGCTGCTAAGGACCCTTGAGGCACAAACACAGGATTGTGCGTGATATCCTTCATGTTATGCGTCCACACCACAAACGAACCTCTGGCCGCGCTACGCCCGAAATAATCGTGGCTGTATGTATCAGATCGTATCAAACAAATGCAGCACCAATTATTATCATAGGGGAAGACCTACCCGGTATTCTTGACGACGAGCTTCAGGTTGTACTGTACAGCAAAGTTGACTGCAGCCTGTATGTCCTCCACCGTGCGCGCGTCCACACCGATAACGGGTACCCTCCCTTGCTGACACTTGCCTGTGATGGTCGTATTGAGGTAGCATGCATCGATAGTACCATTCTGGAACGTAAATGTTTCCCAGTTTGGCCATTGCGCGGATCCCGGCACTGAGGAACGCCAGTTCCCATCATGCCAATTCGCGACGACGTCTGCGCAATTTCCAGAAGGATCCGAGGGAGGATAACATGGGAACGCGGTTGGAAGCGGGTGGATGAGTGGCTGAGAGACCTGGGACTGGAGTTGCATGAACACGGAGGCGGACGGCCAGCAGGATTGACCATAGGTACAAAGACAACCGGAAGAGGTTGCCGCGGTCATGGGCACTCCAGCTCCAAGGAGTGCGAGTACCCAAAACGCATTCATTCCTGCTGATCCGAAAGGACGGAATAGAGATGGAATTGAGAAGGCTTCATGGAAGTCGACTGGGTTTATATACTAATCTGCAAGGCGGTCGAATAACGTTACCACAACGTTGCTGTTGAACAGTTCTCTGAGTTTACCTCTGACAGGGAGAGCTCTCCTAATTGAACGAAACTGCCTGCAATCAGGCCATTCAAGGAAACTCCGTGAGCTAAGCGCAAGAAGTGTTATTTTCTTGTCGAATTTTTGACAGCCTACAGCCTCGGGTAAAGGCAGCCCGCCTTATACTAGCTAGTGTTAATGAACAGACTCACCACATGCTAACGTTGCCGCTTGTCCACTCCTTGGCAGCCATTCGGAGCTCTGATTGGGGGTGGTGCCCCAAAAATGCCCCCCGAATGCCTATTCACTGACAGGCTGACTCGCGCGCAGGAGTTTGGATCTCATCCATCGTGTCAGGATTTTGCTAAGCGCTCGTCGAGTACTCGACAAGTCGACGAGCAGCTAGCTGGCGGAGTTTCCTTACAAGGCTTTATTCCGCGTACTTTCGACCAATCCGAAGAGCCTACAGAGGATTGTGCAAGCGGTAACGTTACCGCTTCCACGCTATTCGGATTCCTGTGTTCTCATTGGCTGAAATGTGTCGAAGCGAAACGAATGTACCTAAATAGGGACACTTCCAGAAAG
Organism: Tubosaeta brunneosetosa; assembly: GCA_038094275.1. Lineage (NCBI taxonomy): Eukaryota > Fungi > Basidiomycota > Agaricomycetes > Boletales > Boletaceae > Tubosaeta > Tubosaeta brunneosetosa. The sequence goes on along the minus strand of JBBPTV010000986.1, from coordinate 2,418 downwards.
AAACGCTGAAAATGCATTTTTAAGAACTCGCCTTGTTGATGCTCACTTGGTCCTCAGAAATGATGACGTTTAATCATGTAATAGTGTGTCAATTAGTCGAAGTACAAGATCGCGTCGGACCTGTGGGTCTTGGCACTCGTGCCACTGACGAAGTTCCGATTTGCCAAAGCGTTCCGAAACAAGCCCAGCGCCGGTCGGGTTATTGGATTTAGTAGACAGACGGAAACATGCCGTGGCCAACGGACTCAACACTGAGAGACGAGCGGACAAGTAAACTGGACCGCGCTCTGTTGGGGTGACTACGTCGTACGGGTACAAGGAACCTAGGACACGTGACTAGTAGTAGGGTAGCGGCTTTACAACAGACTGCTCAATGTCACAATTTGTGGTACGAATATTCTATTAGTCTCTCCAACTTTCCTGCTTTAGTTCCCCTCAAATTTCAGTCAGTATCATCGGTCGTCGACGCTCGGCTGAGCTTTTCGTCTGGAGATACTTACGTGCTTTGGAGGGAAACGCACGAGATCGATTGTATTTGTCGCAAAATTTTTTACGTTCCTTGCAGTGGAAAGAGATCTAGACACCCTCAAACCCTGTACAGCGATACAAGAAATACAGACATCCCTGGTATTAATTGGGGGTCACCATAAATCGCTTGCGATAAGGCCCCGCATCGGCGGATAACCGCACTCTCAGGTTTTCATTTCTGGCAACTCCACCCCTCTCAAAGCCAACCAACCAATCTTCCAAATGATCACTGGGGAAACTGTTGCCCTTTCCGTCCGTCACCCTCGTCGAAGACACCATCATCAAGTGGATCGGGTTGGACGGGTCAAACGTCGTGAACGACTCGTGACCCTGTTCGATGAAGACGTGCCACAGCGTGTATGCAACGGCGGAATAGAACATCATCGCGACGATGGTGATAGGGATGATGGTGTACCCGTACGTCTGCGATCGGCGGTACCACCCCATCGTCATGATCGTCTTGTTGCCGCTGATATTGACCCGTGCATCTTCCGGGATAGTGTTCGGGTCCACAGAGAACGCGGAGCGAAGAAACTGGCAAGTTATTGCTATCAACCATCGACTGCGGATCGACAGAAAGAGCGTACCGTTCCAGAAAATTCGATGACGCCACGCCAGTACTGTTCCTGGGGTGGGTGTTCGTCTCAAGTGTGTTAGAAGCACGATCCAGACGAGGCTCACCAATTCCCCAAAGAGGATATCGATCACGTCCTGTGAACTAGTCGAGTTGTCGTTCGAAGCGAAAACATAAATGGAGTACAACGCATCACCGATATAGTTTGTGGACAAGCCCTGCGTCGTTTGTGCCTGGTAGTCAACAATGGCAGCCAGAAATTGGGTCAGATTAGTATTTCCGAGTGGCTGTAGTCCGAGGACGGCCGTGTTTATAGTCCCACCCGAATAACTCACGAGGGAAGTCGTGATGAGAGGCTCGATTGTACAAATCGTCAATGGGAGGAAATCGTACTTCCAGCTTGCGTTGACGACCAAAGCTGGAACAATACTGCTGGTTTTATCACAACGGGAACACACAAGGCAAAGCTCACTGAAATTTGTCCAGGACAAATTACGATGTTGAAGGGGATAAGGGCACACAATGGAGGGCATGAATCCGCTTAAATTATCTTCGGGCGTACTAGGCGAGTTGGATCGCGTCACATACTGTTGTTGAGATTGCTGACCTGGATTACAAGTCATCTATGCTTCCTCGTGGTGCCTGATAAACAACACCTTACCTTGAGGACAGTCGGCTGTGATGTTCCACGCCCACAGCCAGTAATCAATAGTTCCATTAGCAAGGGGAATAGGGGTCGGGTAGAATGTTGACGAAGGCTTCAGGTTGTCTAACGAACTATCGGCCATGCGACACGTCACATTTGCGGTGAGACCTTGTTGTACCAAAGAATAGTTATGAGATAGTCCTTGGATTTCTAGACCCCCTGGAAAGTGCACTTGAAGGTGCGTCGGGACATAACCACCGGCAAACGCGAGACCAGTATTGGTAGCCGGCACTTGTTGAGTCGAACCGCCGTACAATGGTGCTGCGGGAAGTATACCACCTACACGATCGCACGCAATGACTACTCCGAAAACTTGAACCATACGTACCTGTGGAGACATTGTACTGAACGCCATTGAAATTGAATATAGCTGGCAAGCCAGAGCCGTACCGCGCGGCAGCGATACCACTCAGAGCACCGCCGATATCTATAACCTCGGATGAATTTCCGCTGACTAGAAGGTCCGTAAGCACATATCTTGGTGTCAAGAAATTAGCGTTACCCAGAGCATCTCCATTACCGATGAGCTCACTCTGAATCAGCGTTTCAAACGCATAGCTATTGAGATCCAGTTCCCACGTGGATGCAGCCACAGACCACGAGACAGGCG
>JBBPTV010000985.1:0-13118 GCA_038094275.1 Tubosaeta brunneosetosa | reverse complement strand
GACGACGACGACGGCAAGGGCGACGCAAGAGCGTACCCTTACAACAACGCCGACGACGAGCGAGCAGGGACGGCGCCCAAGGTGGCACACAGGTACGTGCACCATTACCACCACGACCGTGCTGACATGACAGAAGGGCTTCACCAGGGCGTACCCACCACCACGCCAAGGAGGGGAAGCGAACGCGACGCAACCGCCTGCTCTACCACTACGGCAGTCACAGAAGTATTTGCCTTCACAGCGATGACGATGAACAGGGCGCGGAGATATACCGTATGCGCGTTGTGGGGTCGTACTTATTTTGAATGTACTTATTGGTACTGAAATGAACTTATCATCACTTGCGTAAGCGGGAAGTGAGTAGAATAAGCAGTGAGCGAGCTGGTTTTCAGTAATGGAACCTACTTATTTCTACTTAGTCTGGGTCCTACTTAAAGATACTTATTCTGCCATAAGTGGTCGATAAGCTGACATAAGTACTGTGTTAATTTCCTGATGCTATCGTACGAGTGTAAGAGAAAATAATCATTCGTCTCGTTCGTGGGGGATTATAATAATTTCGCAGATCTTGTGATGAAACTCAGCGGATTGCCTCGCCTCGGCAACCTCATAGTGGGCTAGTCACCAGACTAGTCCCTCGCATCCTTTTGCTCTCCAGCTGCCAGGCCGATCGATCGAAGACTCCCCGGCGCCCTCGCCGTGATCCCCTTCGTTCACACACCGCGGATGTCGACCCTCAAACCCATACACAATGTATAATGGAAAATCGAGAAAAAGTACGTCACAAGACATCCATACCCTTCATTTAGACACATCCATCTCGTCGGACTCTTCGAAATCCTGGTGTGTGCGTCAGATATTACACAGTGAATCACTTGAGTTTGCGCACCCTATAGGTGACACCCGGTTGAACGGGATCTAGAGCAGACCACGCAATAGGCACGCTCGTTTTGTCAGTCGGGAAATATATCTTATCAACCCACTGTCCGGCGAGTTGGCTGACAACGGGTTCATCATCCCCAACGAACAGCACCCTCCACGGAAGCTTCTTCACTTCGCCGCGCAGTGACTTTCGAACAGTCAACATACCCTCCGTCGGGGGCTTGTGTTTAGAGCTGATTGTGATCTGGAATGCATAGATCTCATCCTCGAGGACGAGCACACTGTCGATGCCTTCAAAACCTTTGGGCGCTATCCAGAAATACGGGGGCTTTGCAGTCTCCAGCACATTCAAGACTGAACGAAGGAGAATAGTTGGCCCGGTAAGTTGGGTGGTACCCTCTCCCCCCTGCACCCAGTTGCATTCTATGGTTTTTCTTGCGAGGAAGAAACTGTGGAACCAGTGTTCAAAGAGCATACCGGCCGCCTGGGAAGTGTCGCTGGATTGACGGAGAACACTGTAGAAATCCGCCCTAATGCTATTGTTGACGTGATAGAGTGCCTCTCCGAGAAGGTAGCGAATGCGGCGCGTTGGTATGTCAGCACGAGATTTCCAGCGATTGGTAGAAGCCGGCCGACAGAAGAGTACCGGGGATGGAATGTCGTTGGATAGGGCCTTCCGTATTACAGCATTGATTACATCCCTGAATTTGGTAATGGTCTTCAAGGCGAGATCTTTGTACTCATCCTCGATCTCGAAGTCACTAGCATTTTTACGCATGAAGTCCAGAATGGTTCGGGGAACAAAACCCCAATTCTTCCCGAGGTCGATCATGCGCGGTGCATCAAGTCCCAGTAGGTTGCTGGTCATATCATTAAACCGAGTCTAAAGAGAGAGTATATGGCGCTCACGCAAGGTCGGCAATCTCTTTTTCGGACCAGATGTCCATAACGTAGGCCTCTGCACCCACTTGCTTACTCCACTCTTTCCAGCGTATTTCCTTGGGTGAAGTTGCTTGGATCACTCTGATCCGAGCTGGAACACCACAGAAAATACCGCTGGGACTCTGAACGAACTGGTTCGAGTCGGTGAGAGCCCACAGGGATGGAAATGATCTGAGTGGACTCCTGTGAAAGAGAGAGTGGAAGGAGACTGTATGATGAAATATCGCGTAGAATGGTGTACCATCGGGGAATTGAAGTGCGACCGCAAGCTTCCGTTCAAGGCGAGCGACAAGGACGTAAATGAGGAATAGCGTTTTCCCTACCAGGATGAAGCATGTCAGACTTCACCCCTGATGGTGCGGTCTTACCGATGCCGGGCTGTCCCGTAACATATGCCCCAAAATAGTACGTCTCCGTCTCCAATGCTTTGAGAGCAGTGCGATACTCCTCTCTGACGAGTACCTTGTTGTACCGCACGGTGCCTGCAAACAGCTCTCGCAAGGTAGGATAAGGTTCGAGGTCGATGAACTCGATATGTCCAGACTTCTTCAGAACACCACCGGGTTTACCCCAAGCCGCCCTGGAAAATTTCTCCAAGTCAGCATAGTCACGGGTTAGGGCTTCCAGCATGGTTAGAGAGGGGGAGGGCGTCCTAGCATAGTTACGGGCTATATCTAAAAGAGCTTCAGACATGGCTTGAGAGGGTTGGGTTGTCAACGACCTTTGTGTTGTGTTTTATTTGCCTCTCGCTGTGTGTGTCACAGGCACGTGACATATGGAATCTGTACCCTAACGGCGGTCCTGCTGACGTTCTGTGGTTCACACACTCCTCGAACGTGGTACGAATGTGTTATTGTTGGACAAGCAAGGGTCCGTGATTCTCCCCAGTTGAAGGCATACTGACGCACTGACGCACTTCAGGTTCATGGGCGGCAACTCCACCAAAGCTACCTCCGGCATAAACGGTGCAGGCACACTGACTCAACAAGAAGTGGGGATCCCTGACAATGCACTCACAGAGGTAACGCGCAATTCCCTGGGATGGTGTGTCTTCGCCACAGTTTGAAACCATGCAGAATTGACCATCTATATTCTCCCAAGGTGATCACATATGCCCAGATGGGAGCGTCTGGAGGATCTGGCAGCGAGTCAACCCGACAGGGTAAAGATCTACAAAAAGGCGCGTGTCGGCAAGCCTCTCAAGACGAATCTGGAGCCACAAACGGCGTCGAATATGTCTGCAACGGAAAGACGGAAACTGCTTACGGGCCCGTCATCCTCGCCACTGGTGGAGAGCTTCTAAAGAAACACCGACCTGAATAGCTTGACCTTCCGACCACTAACGGTGGCCACTGTACCGGTGATGGTCAGAAAATGGCCATGGCTATTGGTGCTAGTGCTACCGACCTTGAGAAGGTTCAAGTCCACCCGACTGGCCTTGTCGACCCCAACGAGCCAAATGCTAAAGTCAAGTTCCTCGCCGCTGAAGCTCCCCGCGGCGTTGGTGGTTTACTGTTGGACAAGAACGGCGATCGGTTTGTTAACGAACTTCAGCACCGTGATTATGTTGCCGGAAATTTTTGGGAGAATGGCAAGGTACACGTTTTCTGTGTCCCCACGATCCTTATACTGACTCCACCGCTTGTTGTTAGTACCCCATCTGCCTCGTACTTAATGGTCAAGCTTCACGCGACATTGAGTGACATTGCAAGCACTATGTTGGCTGTGGTTTGATGAAAAAGTTTGACAGTGGCGAGGCACTCGCAAAAGAGATGGGCATCTCCGCCACACAGCTTAAGAAGACAATTGACACCTATAACGCTGGTGCGAAGGCCAAGAAGGATCCTTTCGGCAAGAGGGTAACGATCCATAGCCCTTACTCTGCGTTTGTAACCTTACACATCTTCAAGTTCTTCTCATCTGGAGACTGGACGATGGGTGACTGCTTCAACGTTGCAGTTATGACACCCGTTCTACACTACACCGTAATGGGTGGCCTCGAGATTGACTCCGAGTCACGTGTGGTTGATAAGGACGGCAAAACCCGTCCCGGGCCAGAGTCTTTGCCGCTGGTGAGGTGGCTGGTGGTGTTCACGGTGCCAACCGACTCGAAGGTTTATCTCTACTCGGATGCGTTGTCTTTTGCCGCGTCTCTGGTAACTCTGCAGCTGCTTACCTCCTACGAACAACAAGCGCCGTCATCGAGAAGGCAGGCGGTCGCCTCGGTAGGGCAGTTCGCACCTCAACCTTCTGCTACGCAAACCACTCCCGTTACGTCTCCAAGCGTCGTCGCATCATCGTCAGCAGCCAAGGAGTTTACGGCCAGAGAGGTATCCAAGCATGATAAGAAAGATGACATTTGGTTATCGTGAACGGACAGGTTCTTGATGTCACGTCTTTCTTGCCTGACCACCCAGGAAGAGAGAAGGCAATCCTATTGTACGCTGGACGTGATGCCACGGAAGAATTCAATATGCTTCACGACCCCAAGGTGCGTATTAAATGGCCCATCCTACACCCCAATTTCTATTCACCGTTCGGCAAAAAGGTCATCCCAAGATATGCACCCGACTCGGCGATTGGTGTGCACAAGAAGTAAACAAGGACGTTGTATTCGTTTGTGTCGAACGGAAACCAAAACAAATGGGTGACTCTAGGCTTATCCTTTTCGTCCCATAGGGAGTTTGCTATTCCCCCTGTTTCTGTAATACTATGTATTTTGGGGTTGCGATAACCACCGAAGTATTTCACTCAGTCCCAAGGCTTTAGGCCCGTATGTCCGAGGGCTACCCAAGGGCATATCATGTACGCCACTTTACATTGAACAATACTGTGCAGAGTCGACGAGTTTCAGAACTACGTTGCAAATCCAACGAATACAAGTGTCCGCAAATCAAATTTGATCCGAGGCGAAGTGCGATGGATGAGAGAGCCCTAACCAGGATCCTCTGGGATACACTGAAGCCTTCTCAGCGTTCGCTCTCCCTCGCTTCCATAATCTGCTCGCCACACTGAGATGACTGGCGGGTGACGTTGAGTCATGCAAAGTTCCCTGCACAAACGCTCAGGCCAACTCTCAGGCCAACTCTCACCACAAAACTGAGAAGCAACACCGGCACCGAGATGCGTCGCGCAGGCGCACACGGAAGACACGGAAGATGCGGATCACAGCTCGCGACTCGCTCGCGTTGTTTTTTCCGACCCACTGCGCTGCACATTGAATGCACACAGAATTCGGAGCACCGAGAGGGCCCTCGCGTACTGTTCAATGCGGCGCACCTGCGCAGACCCGGAGATGATCCTATAGTAAAAGAAGGAGGCGCTGCGCCCTGACACGTTGATGGGTCCTCGGTAGACCGGAGTCCCTGGCGTAGCTCGGGCTTTCGACGAGGGTTATAAAACTGGGGGTACTGCCCGAGTCTTCTCGTTCTCGTGCGTGCGTTTTTTTTCTTCGTCATTATAGTCCACGCGCGACGTATACTCCCTCCTATATCGTGTGCATCATGTCTACTGGTCCACCTGCGTATTTTTATACACCTGAGGGAGGCGAGTCGCAAGTAGGACGCAACGCACCTAGGTTCGTCTTTTCATTTAATCCATCAATTCTTGTCGGCAGGCTGTCGTCCTTGGGAGTTGACACTGATAGCAGGGATCATCCGGGACTCGCAACACCGTCATGGCGCGCTCCACAGAGCATGCCGGTGCATCGAGTGTCGGAGACGGAAAGGTACGAGTCAGTTCACACTTGGTCGCGTCGAGAGCTCATTTGTGCATCCGTTGGTCCAGTATGTACGCACGCCCATTGTATGCTGAAAGCGGCGGGAGATCTGTGGGACACCACCGCCCACCCATTCTGTGAGTCTTTTTTTCTGTTGTTGGGTTGCGCATACCGACCGAATTTGATATCAGACAAGTGCCGGAGCAAGTGGCGCCTCCGAGTCTGCACTTGCATGCTCCTTCTGTTCCCTTCCCAGCGCGCGGGAGTCGTGGGCCGCAAATCCGCCACACCGCCGAGGCTGCGGTGCATCAACTTCACTGCTTGTCACTAGGATGGAACTCGTTTAGTGCCAACGAGGAAAGCGTGAATGCCAACATACCAAGTCCTGATGTTGCTGAAGCCTCTCCTGTGCGCTTCGCGGATCAGGCTTGGGAGACCATGGTCGTAAAAGCACCCAGCCGAGCCCATCCTCCCCCCGTTCAAGTCCGCTTGACGGAGGCAAGTGGACCCACACACTTGCAGCCTCCCTCCCTTGTCAACGGCGTACCGCCTCTCGAACTGATGCCTCCGCAAAGCGTCGACGACGATCAGGACGTACATACCTTTCTCTGTGAATGGACAGACGAAAACGGTACATGCAACACGGAAATCCTCGGAGACCGAGTTTGGATGAGCCACCACCTGAGCCGACAGCACAATGTGGTCGGGCACGAGCGATCCCAACGCGCGTGTCTCTGGCGGGGATGCACAGACACAATGAATAAGGGAAGTCTGGCACGGCACGTTGTTTCGCGGCATTTACGGGCGGGTGCGACATGTGGGTTTTGCAGTAAAGTGTATTCACGTGCAGACGTGGCACGGAGACATACCAAGAAGTGCAAGGTTGCAAACGGGACGTTAGGCGGACGCGATCAGACCAGGTAGTTGGTGAGTAATCAAGTCTTCGTCAATCGAATGATTGCTTCAAGTGCTAACGTATTCTCTGCAGGATGGGCGAATCGATGTGCGAACAGATTTCTCGACTTTGTGGATTGCAAGATGCAAAATCATGGATCAATGAGTTCTAGGCTCGTACTCGAATACGTACTCATGGCCCTTTGTAACCCGGAGGCTTGGCGGATGTAACTGATGTAATACTTTATTAGTATCGCATTCCTAATAAGACGAAGCTGGGCAAAAGTTGAGCCAGAGAAAGCCGTTCAAAGCACCGAGGTCGACGAGGAGTAATGAGATCGCGGCATCTTGGATGATGCATACAAGGGGGAGTTTCCCGGGGCTGAAAGATTTATTCACGAAGGTTTTGAGTTGCCGACCTGTACCTCATCCAGTGGGATGCGGACCAGACGCTCTCCTGGCACCGCATCAAGGTTCGCAGGGGAGGCCTCTGATTCCCCATATTGCTGTCTATTCGCGACTAAAAGCCATGATGGTAAGTATACATCAGGATAGATCACGAGCACGCACGAAAGAGTCCGAGTATGCGGAACATGTTCGGCCATTGTTCAAGCACTTGCCCGTGAACTGGGGTATGATCAGGGAAGCATCGCACATGCAGTGCAGACCTACCTTGACCTGCGTCCGCCATGATTCGGCAGTCCTCGGCAAGACCCTTGATACGCTTTACAAAGAGCTCACTAGCGCGTTCAAGGGCTGCGACGGCTTCATACTCCTTCTTCTTCTCTAGCAAGCGGTGGACGGATGCGGGGTTGTTGGCTTGGGAGGCCAAAGCGTGCGCGTGAGAGACGCGGCTGGGTGCGATAGACGACCGCATACTCGGGGGTGAAACAGACCAGCGTACTAATGGTCACGTGTTAGCATATCCTCGACGCGAATGTTTTCGGTTTCATTTTCAACCTGCGCGTCCTCGTCCTCGCCGTCGCTCTGCCCCCTATGCCCGTCACACGCGCGTCCAGCCGCAATAACTCCAATCCACCGCCGAGCCAGCCCTATGCAACCCGTCGCGCAGGTTCATCAGCAAACGGAGACACCAAGAAATCGTCATCCAAGCCTCCTAGTAACGAGATTATTGTTTTGTCCTCCGACGATGACGAACCTCCGCCCAAAGGAACCTTAGCATCCAAGAAATCGCCCAGCCGTGCTCCCAAGAAAAAAGCGGTGCCGCTAGTCACCCCTAGCGATGTCCTCGAGATATCGTCGGAGGATGAGAGCCACTCCAAAAAGCGGAGGCAGCCCCGTTCATCCGAGGCGACCACCAAGGATTTCCAGAAAACCATCAAAAGTCTTCAAGAGGTTCTGTCTTGGTTTTCGTGAGCTGTGTCGTTTCTGAAGAACCCCTTTCTATCTGTCCTATTAGGAGCTCAAACGCTCAGAGAAACTGCTCGCTTCCACTTCGAAGGAAGTAGAAGAACTCAAACGCGGTTGTTCCAGTAAAGATGCAAGTACTTTTTGATCCTTTCGTTCCTTTGATCTGATCCATCCCCTAAACAGGTCTTGATGGGCTTGGAGGAATACACCACCTGCGAAGTGTGCACTCTTACCATGTGGTGTCCATACACGTCTGTCTTTGCCCCCTATATGCGGCTCATTCTGGCCCTGACTATCTGCGCGCAGTCTTCCCCAATGTGGCCACTCCTTTTGTGAAGACTGTCTCGTCGATTGGTTCAGCACAATCCAGGCCCAACATATAACGGCGAATCCCCAGCTGGAGAATAATCGTGCTGCATTGGGGGGACAGATCCGAGCGCTCATCCAATTGGTGCCCAACTTACACGCTTACGGCCCTCAAGGCCAGCACCATATCCAAGCGGTTTTGAGCGAGCTGCGACGTCACCGACCCGAGTACACCTGTCCGTCGTGCCGGAAACAAGTGTTGAACAAACCAATCGAAGATTTCCGGTTGAAGGACCTTATAGGACAGATTGCAGAGCTGCTGGGTGAGACAAAATCCTATAACGCCACCTCCCAACGAGAGTCGGGTCCCTTTGACAATTTCTTTGCCGCACCTACATAATCGCCAAGTGTTAATTGTTTCTCTTCGAATGATCGCATTGCTTCAATTCTGCCACTTAGTAAACGTTGCATATTTGTGCTTTTGCATGGATGGCTGTAACTGTAATAGATTTGTTGTCATGTTTATGCAGTCTAATATCGAGGCGTGACTGTCACCTCACAGGGGTACTGCTTCACTCAGTAGGCCCGATCTCCGGACTCCAATGACATTATGAGCAAGTCCAAACAGGGAAGAGTTGCTCAAGGCGCACAAGAGAAAGTAGTAAAAAATAAGTCATGGACAAGAAGTGCAAAAGGAGAAAAATATTCGAATTGCTAGTACCGACGACCTCGACCACCTCCTGGACCTTGGTATGGCCCGTAATCTGGCGGTGGACGACCACCTGCGAACATAAATCAGGTCGGTAGCAAACATGTCTAGAAATCAACTTACGTGGCGGTGGCGGCGGGGGCGGCGGGCTTGGTCGACGCGTAACGCTCGGGATGACAGCATTCCGGAACAGCATCATAAGATCGTCGGTTCTGAATATGGGCCCTGCGAAAGGCATCAGTGAGTCAACTTTCCTCTTGAAGTAGCCGAGCAGCGTCACGGACTGACCATCAAAGGACGCTGGATTTGGCAATTGTCCGACAAACCAGGATAGCACAGCGGGTAAAGTAGTCGTTTTCTCATCGGGTTCCCTGTCTCTCTTCATTGGGTGAGGCTCCCTATCTCTATCTTTCTCCCATTGTGCTGGGCTGCCGAATCGTCTCCTTGGTCCATCAGCAAACCTGTCACGATCCCTATCGCGAGGAGGAGACATTGGTCTCGGACGTTTCGCCGGTGGCGCAAACTCTGGCTTGACGGATTCCTCTCGACGCTTCAGCTCAGGCGTTGCCTGCCTCTTGGGAGGAGGCTGGATAGGCGGCATGTGTGCAGCGGACGTAATCGACAGCAATGAATCTGTACGCTTCTCAAGTGACGAAGTAGAAGAGGAGGCTCCGGACGGTTGACGACCCGCCATGGAAAACCCAAGGTCTCTCGCCGCAATGGCATCTGTGCCGAGATATGTATGTCGCTGCGCGAAGCGCTTGATTGGAGGGTCTATGAAGACCCGTTAGACCGTTCCGGGGGCTACGGAATGAACGCACCAGTCGGATATACTTCAGCGATGCGCTTCTCAAGCTTTTGTGCAGCCTCGAGATCACCAAATTGATATTCATAACGTGCCCACCTTTCCCAAAGTGGCCGAGCGCGCTCGGCAGAAAAAGTCGGGATAACTCGCTCAAACAGTGCACGGGCATCTAGAACATAGCTGAACAACGTGATCATGAGCCGGGAGTGCAAAGCCACGCACTGTTATCATCGTTGACAGATATCAGGAAGCCAAGATATCTCAACACAAACTCAATTTCGTCACCAAAACTTTCGAGACCTTTCTCGAAGATACGAGACGCAACACCCATCCCACCGTCCTTATTGCAATGATACTCCATCAATGCTGTTGATGCTTATTAGCATGGTGCTCGTCAGCCTCCTCGCGTGTACGTACCCGCAGCTTCAAAGACCTCCCAAGGTGTCCAGCGATCTTTTCGGGCTTTGGCGAAAACTGCTCGAAAAGTCTTGAGGTCATGTGCACGTCGAGCATATCGAATATACATAATCCACACTAGACCATACTCTGTTCGGCGTTCTTGTAACTCCTTCGATTTAGGAGGTTTCTCATCGGAAATTTGTGTTGCGAAAGACGAATTGTTCGACACAGTAACCGCCTCTGTGAACCCCGTAATCGAAGTAACAGATGCATTCGGTGCTCCCACAGGCACAGTACGACTGGACGCATCGGACGAAAACGATGAATTGGCTGAATTCACTCGGGCCTCAAGCTCTTCGAGTTCGGGACGTAGGGTGTCAAGAAGTTTGTCGAATGTTGCAGTCACTTCGCCATACTCCTTGCGGCCTTCTTGTGCCTCGGCGTACGCAAAGTGTAACAGGAAGCTCGTCGGATTCGCTTCTAAGCCGGCTTTGAGGATGTTCAGCGCCTCATCCTGCTTACCGATACTACTGGTCCACACAAATGCCATATACCTGTGGTTGCTTGCATAAGCAGTTTGAAAACGATAAAATAAAGTAGTACCATATCTCGCTGTAGTATCGCATACGAATGATTGCCTTACGATAGACTCCTTGAATGCGAGATATCAGCGTTGCCTTGTCTTTTTCTTCGAATTCGAGCGGGTTGCCCTCTTCCCACTTCAGATAAGTCTTCCAAGAACCTACGAGAGCTCTCTCAGCCGCGTTGAATGTTGGGCCGGGAGGCAAATATATGGGTGGTCGTGACGTCGATGATGCTGGGGGCGGGGGAAACAAGGGGCCAAGGTGCCTCTGGAGCTGACGAAGTACGGTTCGAGCTTGCATGTAAGACGGAGATAAATCAGTCATAAATTTTTTGGCCTGAGGCATCGTGAGTGGAATGCGGACAACGAAGAGTGAATCGCACCGTGATTTTGTTCAACGAACTCTCGAAGGCCTCAAGTTCAGACCAAAGTTTCTCAACGTTTTCAAGTGGAATCTGCACGGCTCGGTGATAGACCTTCCGAAGCGCATCCATCTTCTGTTGTTCCTCCCAAGTAGTCGTTGCCTAGTATCACTTTAGATCCGAACAGATCTAAGTAGGGATAGACGTACCTCTCCCGCCCTGAGGAATTGGATGTAATCACTCCATATTTCACCACTGTCCTTGTCTTGGCCGATACGGTTAAGGGCGAATTCGTACGCCCTACTGACTGCTTCTCGGCTGGCTGGGGAGGTGTTCACACGTCTAAAGACAAATTTTTCAATGTACTATTCACTTTGGACTTAAATCGCACTCGTGACTGACCTGACATAAGTGAGATAGAATTTCCAGAGATCAACTAGCGGCGAGGTTCTCAAGAATCTCTTGAATAATTCTTCAGCGTACTGGAACAGGCCAGGACTCAAAAAGTGGTTGAGATAAGCAATTTGGGCTGAGGACTTGATTCGGACTTTGGATCAAACGACACCGGTGGAAGAGGGTAGAAGGCATCATACCGTGTTCGGATACGTTTCAAGCAGAGCTTCATAGGTCGATTTAATCTGCTCAAGATCACCCGCATTTTCGGCGATGTCGACAAGCTTGTTCCAGCCGTCTGGGTCTTGTGGGTGTTCACGCAGTTTTTCGCGCAACGCATGCCACTCAGAAAGTGGTTCTTGTTGAGATTCTTGAGAAGCCTCTTGCTGAACAAGGTCATGACCGTGGCCGTTTTGAGTGACACTAGAGATGGTCTTGGGGTTGAGCGCGCTGAGGGCATTCAAAATTTCCTCGGCTGGCTGGGTCTTGTCGCCATTCGAGTTGGTGTTGTACACATCCTGGGAGGCAATTTCCGTAGGGGTTCCGTTGTCGTTTGGAATGTCTTGCTGGTCAGACATTTTCCGACAGATGGCACCGTCGAAAAAACGTCTCCAAGAGAGACCTTTAACTCTCGCAACCTGGAGTGGTGTCAGATTCCCACGCTTCGCTACTAGCCATGCCATTGCGTGGCACAAATCATTCAGATCTCGTTAGGGATGAAGCACCGTACTTCAGCTCTCTTCCTGACCTTGACATATGGTTTGCCCGGCCGCGTGACAAGTTGTCTGGAGTAATACCTTATCAGCCCCGTCCTCGCGTCGATGGCCAATCGGACAGCAGTGCAAAGTTGCTGGTAGGATTCCATCCAAACTTCGTGCAGTCTCTTCTGATCCATCGATCAGGTTTGCCACGATTATAAAGTCAGTAGATCGCTTGAGTGCGATTAACTTAACTAGTCCGGATTACTCAACATCATGGGTAGGGTGGTTATACCGAAACTCCTTCAGGCTTGTGCTATACATTTAACTTTTGGTCACTTTGCGACACTTTTGTTTAGTACGTCTGGTTTTTGTCGCATAAGCGTCTAACGAGCTATCCTGTAGTTTCTCGCACCATCGGATCGCTGCCCCTCCATCTGGATGGACTAACTCTGCACATAAGCAAGGGACGAGGATGTTAGGCACATTGTAAGCACGACTGACTCGTCTATAGTATCCACATCCTTCATTACCTCCCGCAGGATATTCGAAGGCGATTGTGATGCAGAATGCGTTCAACTCATTGTCGGCTGCACCGGCTACGAGATAAAGGATAACATGATACCCATTTCTCGACGTTACGCAGTCCTCCTGGCTGAATTGGCATACCAGCGTGGTTTCGACGGCTATTTGCTGAACTTCGAGTCTTGCTTGCCGAATAGTACCAATCACGCCCGTGCACTGGCGGCATGGATTTTGTTGCTCAGGGAAGAACTTGTGGCTAAAGTCGGTCCTCATGCCCACGTTATCTGGTGAGTTGTGTGTTTCCTACTATCTCTACCTTTGGTTTACGGGGCGAAACTAGGTATGATAGTGTGATATATGATGGCTCGATACGATACCAAAACAGACTGGATGCTTACAATCTACCGTTCTTCTTTGCGTCTGATACACTTTTCAGCAATTACTGGGTGGGTACTTTGCAATTGTACGTTTTAGAAATTTCTGAACATGACATGTCAGTGGGGACCCAAATCTCAAAATTCGATGATTCAA
>JBBPTV010000984.1:0-13132 GCA_038094275.1 Tubosaeta brunneosetosa | reverse complement strand
CAGTGAACGCCGTGTCCCATTCTGGAGTAGAAACCTCGAATAGCCCTTCAATCTCTAGCGTTTCGAGATGGAGAGCACACAAGGGAAGTTGGTTTAGAAAGTGAGGTACACGACGCAAATGGAGGTCCTGAATGTGTTCTGAATGTTCCAGTAAATTCTGGATGAGACGAAGCATCAAGTGAGTGTGGTCTCGGAACTCCCTCCATTGTCTCGGATGAGGGCAGGTGCATGATACTTTCAACAATACATGTTTTGACCTTTCCAGTAACTCCTCTGTCCAGTGTAGCGATGTGTTGAAGTGGTAGGACCAAAGAGTCGGGCAATTCAGAGCGACATTCCGCCAATGAGCACAGACATACGATATGTTGACCCAAGCAGGGGCAGAGTAAGCGAAGTTACCACCAATATCGCTCTCGTAAAAGTCGCGTGCGCACTGGATAAATATCGTTTCAAGGGTTTCGTGCGGAAGGCGGGAAGCAAGCGAAAGGGAATTTTTTTTAGAACGAAGTCCAGAGAGGAGCATTGTTTGCTCATGAATATCTTTTTCCAGGTGTGCTAGATCTTTTTCCATGCGGGCCTTCCTGTCTTCCGTGAGGGCCTTCGCTTCTTCCATGCGGATTATCTCTTCTTCCACGCACGCTCTGCGTGCGTCGGTTAGTGTGTTGGGCAACATGATATACTTGGGTCTGTGAGAGACAGGCGTCTTTATCGAATGAATATGTTCAATTTTAACGTTATATCATGATCAACGGAGACTTACAAGGTTCAAACGAGTACAAATGTGTCTGCGCAAAGTTGCCTACCTGCCAGTTTGACGTCACTAGTCTGAAGGTGTGTATCACATGTCTCGGAGTCAGGATGGTGCAGGCGTCCCGCAGAGTTGAAGGTGGGAGTGAGAGTGCAAACCTCCCTTGTCGAATTTCATACCATAGTCTCGGTATTTCATATCGATGCTTGAGCCAACGCACGGGCCAGCACACCAATTCAACAGCACAGCCGCATGGTCAACCGAACACCTCACTCGACCACGACCATTGATTCCTTTGCATGTGCATAATCGATCATCGGACAGATGCGCTGAGGAAGTGATGTGGTGTCCTCAACCCCGCATCAGTTGGTTTGGGCTACAACGCATTATCCTTACGCCTATTCCGTTGCTGATGGAGGTATATTTAGTGCGTACGACCGACGTCCCATCCTCGTCTGTATGTACTACCTGCTATTTGCACGTCCTTATGAACGTAATCCATCCCAGTATCTGAACCACTACCCCTTCCTATGCGAGCTCGCCTTGCATCCACACTTGCACGAAAAGCTGTGATCCTGCCTCTGTTCTTTTGATGGTAAATTAATGATCAGCTCAACTTTTGGCGCGCATATCCTACCATTTGACCCCCTTCCTATCAATTCACATGACCACAATCGTGACTTTTGTTTATTTTTTTTTTGATGGCAGGTGGTACAGGCACGATGCGCATGACTTGCACCACTTGAAGGCAGGTGCCATCACATCGATACCAACGTGCTCGACGGATTATCATAACCCCGAGATGGTCTTGCGGTATTCAATGCGACCCTCAATGTGGACGTTGGGCCGGTCACTCTGATTGTGCATATCCGGTGTGATTGCCTAAACAAATATGTTGGCTAGCGAGCATTTTCTCAGATTGACCTTGTATAGGTTGGGTCATTGTTGACCGTGACTACTTGACTTTTGGTTTGTCCAGAACGGCGTACAACAGAAATAGTGATTCGTGCTTAATTCACCCATACCACGTTACACGTGAGTGAGATGATTTAAAAGCCGATTTTACTTGCCAATGTTTGTTTCATTACTTTTGCTCTAAAGTCTTCGTTGCGTTCTTGTCACGTCCTTGTTCACCCAGCTTCGTAATCCGTTGATGTAGTTCTTGCGAGCTTCCCGAGCCGGCTGCTCTCTCCAGGTGAGAACATGGACTATCCAAGTCAGGGCAGTTGACCTCAAAGCTCCATAGTAGACATGATGAAATGCGTACCTCCTTCTCAGTTCGCGGCAGATATCACCTCAGGGGCACAAAGAGATGCTTCCAACATCCTTCGAAGAGAAGGGGAATCGATGTCTTGCATACGTTTTCGGCGTCCTACCAAAAGGTTGATTTTTAACCTTTGGTGCTGTCATTTGCAGGGTGGTACGGCCAATGAAAAATTTGGCACAGTCCAACCTAGGGACGATAATTCGGCGGATGCGGACATAAAGCATCGAGCGAATGTGTGGATACAAAGGTCTATTTGAAAGAGAGTCTGCCTCGGTGAAACCGCACGTCAATCCCATTATCTCCCTTATGCGCGCTAGACATTTCATTCAGCATTGCGTCTGACAACTCCCACCCTTGCCGCATTTATGCTCTCAATCATACTCCAAAACCAGGTGAATACGAGCGGGTGAGCAACCCTACGGCTGTATGTCCCGCTTGACCACAGAGCCGACAGATTGATGGATTTACACCTGTGTCTACAGTCTACCAACCGGATCACAGGAGTCGCCCTTACCTAACATTCATATATTGCTTCAATCATAAGCGCTTCCAAACGTCTCCTTGACATCATCCACTCTGCACACGATCCTCCCTGGTCGCTCTCCAACCATTCTGTTATCTTTCCATTGGCCGATCCGACAACAACCCACACCATTTCCGCTGGAACAGTAATACTGTGACAGGGTTTGATCCACGCATATTATTCGTCTGTCAGTGCAATTATAGCTAGTCTCAGCTTGAGGAGAGCATATGTATGTAATCGGTGCATGAATGATAAGACCATGGAACTTTCAATATCTGGAGATTATAAAGCTTCCCCGGATGATGTAGTATTCGTGTGCGGTGAATTACTTCTGGGCTGGCCATTGTCAGAAAGGATATAAGTAGCCAAGCGCTGTGCCGCATCCAAGTCCAAGTGACACCGTTTCGTCAAGATCCGAACCAGCTCTTTTTCCTTCAGGGTCTTCCCAAGCAGTGAAATTAGCCCCTTCAGAAGACGACGAATCCAATCCTCAGACGGCATCGAGAACTTGACCTGATCATCGAAGCAGGAGAAAAGCTTTAAGAGAACGTCCCTGGACTCGGCGCTCTTTGGATATCTGTCCCTAAGCGTGGTGATGCAAACGTGTGCAGCAGAGAAAATCCCGTTCCTTTCCAGCGACTGTTGATTACATTTCCACCAGTCCTCCATATTCGTCTCGTTCTCCAAGTGGGTGATGGCTAGTGCAATTGGCACTTGCTTTTCTCCAAGAACTTCGTAGAACAGTCTGTAATTCGACTGTGCAACCTCCCACGAGATCCTGCTCCCGCGTATGCAAAATAGGAACAGGCTGATACCACCCGACATATTTAATTTTTGGACGAGTTGAACAGCCTTTTGTATGGGACCGACATAATCCCTTGATTTCCCAGGAATTTGCAAGCCAACGGTATCCCATAAACGGATGGTGGTGGAGCCAACTTGTGAGAACTCGTACTCTTGAGAATCCAGAGTACATGGTTCAGTACTCGATGAGGTCAATGCGGTCTGATTCTGCAAGAGAAGATTTATGAGGGAACTTTTTCCGGCACCTGCCTCCCCAAACAGCAAGATGTTTAGGTCTTTAAGGCGGTGTGGGGTCCACAGTGGGAGAGATTGGTTTACGATCAGGTTGTGCACGAGGTTTCTGCACAACTCACGGCGCCCGGAAACTTGTGGAGGATGGTCATCAGGTAAAGTTGTGATGCACGAGTGTCCCAAACATGGTACATCAAGAATTGCTTCAGAATTAGTTGTCCACCACCGTTCCATGGAATCCAAAGAATCAGTCGTACTCGACCAATCCTCAAGGCCAGTGATGACAACGACTACAGGTGTGGTGGGAGGCAATATTTTTATTATAAGATTGTGTGTCTTCTTCGCGCCCGATATGATTTCGGAAATGCCACTTGTGCAGATCACCAAAAGGTGAACACCACCGGGAACCGAAAAAAATGGTTTCAACACCTCCCACGCATGCCGATTGAGCCCGCCTCCGTGCGTTACTCCCTCCAAGCCAGGGGTGTCCCAAAGACGAAACAGTTGATTCTCAACCTTCCAGTCATAGTGATCTGTTGTGACCTTTGCAGTGCCAAACTTGTCCACGCCAGCCCTCACTGAGCCAAGTAGAAGGTTGACAAGTGAGCTTTTACCAACTCCCATCCCCCCTGCGATGATGACATTCCGAGGTAGCTTTGGCGCAACATTGTTGATGATGAGGTAGCGAACTCGTTCTTGACATAACCTGCGTCGTCCAAGTAGAACAGGAGAGCAGTGGTCGGGTAGAGTAGTAATGCAAGCACAATCTGAGAACGCCATCCCATAGTCGGAAAGCGCTGTGGCGTTGTCTGTCAACCAACTCTCCATAGAAGGGAGGATATCTGGCACGGTGGACCTGTTCTCGAGGTGGGTGATGACGGCGACAAGCGGGACCCCTGAAGTAACTTTATTGCAGATATCCACAGTGATTCTGTACATCTTCCGCATCCCTGAAGTGACGCTGGTCCCACGCATGGAGAGCACTAGGAGATGGATTCCATCTTCTTCACTTAGTTTTGTGAGAAGCGACTGGATCGCATCTTGTGCTCGGTTAGAAGATGTGGTCCCATACGAGCCTTCGTTTAGGCCAGGTGTATCCCAAAGGCGGAACGTCCAACCAGCATCGCTCCAATCGTAAGGTTCCGTTTTGGCGGTCACGCCACGAACATCATTTGCCGCGAGAGCGCAAACCGTGCCAGTGATGAGGTTGATCAAGGAACTCTTCCCAACCCCCGATTCTCCTACGACAACAATGTTACGGATTGAGCTTCAAAACATGTTAGTCCTGAATTTATATTTCTTTCGAGACCTACTCGATAGGACTTAGATTGCTCATTATTCAGTGCGGTTCTCGAGCCAGAAGGACTGCCAGGGTACTAAGCTTAGGGGCCGTCGAACAGAGAACACTCAAGTACTCACCCTCCAGTACCACGTAGTGGGCAGAGTATGGAAAAGGATTGATTTCCATTCCATGCCCTTGACCTCGTTGCTTGTGCAAGTTTGACTGTACCCTAAATTAGGCTGAGCCAGGCTAAGTGATAGCATCAGCTCCGTCACCTTTCCAAGGGATCCTATAGAATGTGAGACGAGAAGGGCTGACGAGGCGCGAGGGGTCCGCCTTCTTGGCGGCCTCGACATTATTGCGGAGGACTAAGCCTCTTTGGTGATGGATCGCGGATCGCGAGGATGCTGAGAATTACCTGACTCACGTGACAACTTGGACTTGAAAATCTCTATAAGTTCAAATCTTCGGCACAGCGCACTGACAACGATTCGGGCAAGGGAAACGTCACGACCCACTCAAGCGCGCTGGCAACCCAAACGGCGACAATGCCAAATAACCACCACACGACGACGATGACGCGGGCGACGCCGGTTGCACGAACCGCGCGAGGCCGGGGAAAAGACAGCCCAAGGGCTCGCCCACCGCCGCCACCACCACGCAAGGGCTGCAACGCAGGGAACATGGGCGCCAGACGATGGTGAGCACACTCACCCTTTTCCTTACAGAATGCGCCGGTCCCACTCCAGCCCATCCACCCGCCCGCCCGCGCCAACTACCCGTTCTTTGCTTGTCACCACCACATGACGACACGAAGGGCGAGGACTACGCAACGGCGTGCCACCACTCCGCCTTGACGGCGACGGGGGGGCAAGAGGTGCGCGATGGAGCACCAATGGGGGCTGCCAAGACGCGTCCGCCGCCGCCGTGATGAAGACGGCAGCAACGAGGGCGACGAGGGAGCGCAATCACGCACCCAGCCTAGACGACAGGGAGGCACAACGGCGCGCTGACACCACCACCGTGACGACGACGGCAATGGCAATGGCGTAGTGCACGCGGAACGCGTACCACCTGCAAGACGACGGGCAGGGGTGCGCAACGGCGCACTAGGACGGCGAAGGGGCGCGATGGCGTGCGGCATCCGCACCACCCCAACTGCCCGACCCGCAAGACGAGGACGAGGGCGCGGGGGCGCGACGGCGCACCCACCACCACAACGCTGACGGTGAGGGTGAGAAGCGGCATGCCTACTCCCACTACAACGGTGAGAACGAGGGAGCGCAACGACGTACTATGTCGCCGCAAACAACTAGAACAAGGAGGCGTCTCATTTGTGTGCCCTGAGTATCCCTTGTTCTAGTTCTATCGTCAAACTCCCCTCATGGTAGTTTTTTTTTCGGTTTTTGACTTGATGCGTTTTTCATATTTATCACGCTTTTTTAGCATTCTTTTTTACTTTCTGGTAGTTGTCCAAAAACATGACAAGTACGGAAAGTGCCCCCAAAGCGCATGCACTCAAGCGCCAATTCCTCCAGTTCCGGTATGAATGTGTGGTTTGTAGCCGGACCTTGACCTAGGTCTGGCACGAAGCCATCAGTGAGCTTCATGCATCGTAAACCATGCAGATGCCCTGATATCTTCTTCCAAAAGTTAGACGAAAACCGGCGGGGCATGACAATGCGTAGACATTGTTTGTCGCAGGCAGAGAACAACAAATGTTGCTTATGATATTTTCGTCGCTTTCCTCCATCGTGACCAACATTAGCTAGACAGATTTAACCAGATGGTTCAAGAGCCGTGGCAATCAATCTCGATTAATCCATCAGATGAAGAACTGTCATCATGCCCATCCAGGGCACTCAGACCATGTTGCGTAGCATCACTGGTGCGGGCTTAGCGTTACACAGAGTTATATAGGAATATAATGAATTCTAACGGACAAATTTTCGCTTCAGAATGGATTATAATGGGTTATATTACTCGCAATCTGTTCCAATAATTTTCCCATTCCTGTGATAGGCTACATAGGATACCAAACTCTCGTAATAGTGGAAAAATTGGTAATAAAAGTGCTGCTATGATTGTCTAATTCTACAGTCAGTCATGATCAATTGCTCTTTTTCCCACTTGCGGGTAGAGAGTGTGTCAAGGAGTGATCTTTGAGACATCCCACCCTGTTGTAGAGTGGCGTGGTCAGGTATAAAGATGATGCAGTCAAGTTCCAACTCCTCCAGTGATGGCACCAATGCATGGCTGGAGGATGGGCCTTGCTCTTGAGTAGGTTGCCCATCGGGAGTCTTCTGTGTTTCTGGAGCAGCAAGAGAGAGCATGGACAGGTCTGGCAAGGGGCCATTGCTCAGCTTTATGTAGCGTAATCCACCCAAACGTTGCAATAGCGCACACCACATGGCAGTCGAAAACTGAGGTGTGATGACGTGGAGACTTTGTATGTCCGTCAAGGGAAGGAAGCAAAGAATGTTGCCTATGATATGCTTTGCATCGCTCTCCGTCAACGGCTGTGCTCTTGTATCCCTTTCAAGGAAAGCCCTGAGAGGATCTTGTGATACAAGGTGATCATAATCATGCTCAGAAGAACTAAAAGTCAACGTGGGGGCGTGTTGGGTATTGATGACCAATGAATGAAATACTAGATGACGGGGTGATTGTTGAGCGAAACGTTGTGTAAACAATGAAAAGATCCGAGAGTAGTCGGGGAACGACGAGCTGTATTTGGTTTGTGGTTGTACTCTGAGCTGTGCAGTTGATGGGATGTCAACAGAAGAAATGAGTGTGGCGACTGTTGACAGTGGTTCGATGACCGTCAAGAAAGCAAGAGAAGGCAAGTTGACTTTAGGGGAATTGGTGAGTCCATCGCTGGGGAAAAAACCGTGGGCACAATGCATAGCATTCTCGAGATGCAAGACGGTGAGGTACTGCATCCCACCCAAGATAGATAGAAACTCGACCGTCTTCTGCAAAGAAGGCGAGCGGACACCGCACAAAAAAAGTGTCTTCAATCTTCTTATGTTGAACGTTTCCCATGGTAATAAACAGCGGACGAGCTTCAATACACGAAGAGGACTTCTGTTCTCGCTGATGCTCGACACAGAGATTGCATCATGCCGAGCATTTTCAACACTCAGCTTCTCGAGATGAGAGGCGCGTAGTAACATGTCTGGAAGCTTCCGTGTGTAGCACCAACGGACCTCCTGAACACGGTCTTCCAGTAGGATGTGCTCAAAGCACAACTGTTGCTTTCCATGTTACGGATCCTTGAACGGAAAGCAGCATGATACTTTCAACAACGCTTGTTTTGACCTGGTTAGCAACCCCTTTGTCCAGGGTAGCGACACCACAAAGTGATAGGACCAAAGAGTCGTTGAATTGAGGGCGATATTGCGCCAATGGGTGCAAACATATGAGACGTTGACCCAAGTAGGAGGACAGGGTTTGAGATTGAGATTATTACTTTCGTGATGGTCGCGTGCGCCGTGGATAAATATGAGTTGAAAGATTTCAGGTGGAAGGCGGAAGAGAGGTAAAAGTGCATTCTTTTTAGCACGAAGGTTACACAGAAGCACTATTTGCCGATTGATGTCGGCTTCCATGCGAGATTTTACTTCTTCTGCGGAGGCTATCTCTTCTTCCACACGGACTAGAGCGTCAGTTGGCGCATCGTCTGAGGACATATCGTGGCAGGATCTAGCGAGCAGACACAGGCGCCGTCTGGGACAAAAAATGAAATCAGTTCATTGTGTGGATCGATCCCGTGAAAGACACACAAGGTGCAATCGAAGTTGCTAGCGCGGTGCAGCCTGCGTGGTTTCCCACGCTCGACCTTCCATCGTTCCAGGGATTACTTACAGTCATCCCCCGGCAGTTGAGACAACCCCGGCAGTTGAGACAATGTCAAATTACTTCCCCAATTCGCTCTTTACCATGTCACATTCATGTCGTACACTCAGGTCGTGTATTTGTTCATGGGCTCATCATGTCAGATGGGTCACAAAGCTGTATCTTGTTGGTTGGATCTATGAATTTGTGGTGTTTTACATGCATTTCACTGGCCATGGGCTCGAGATTTGGGTGGAAGTTTTGAAATTGTACATAGATACATCAAGGTCCTTCCAAGTGACTTGTTGGGATAATTTATCAACTATACTTTGGGCGTTGTGGTGTGCCAGAGGGATGCCGGTCGAAGGTAAATGACCAGGCCCTTTATTGTAGACATCTAAGCGAGATAAAGCGGATATGGCAAGCTTGGGTGAGATCCGACACACAACATCAAAGCATGGTTGGCCATGCGAGGCTTTGGCACGCTTTGGCGGTTGCTAAGCGGGAGGTAAGCGAGTGATTTCCCTTTTCGGGCACTGTCTCAACTGGCGGGGGATGCATGATAAGGCCGTTATTTTTGATTTGCTTCATCATGGCGCTGCACTACTTATGATCCATAAAATAAGGGCACATTCGACAAGTATCTTATCTTAGTATTATGTTGTGGTTATATTATTTTATATTGGTTGTACAGGTATCGAGCAGGAGTAGACTCAAGTTAGGTTGTCTCAACTGCCGGGGGATGACTGTACTTACGATGTATATCACACATTCATACGCTCATCCTCTCCCTGTTACATTTTTTCGTTCAACCGTATGTGGCCTCCGCTCGTTTACTCAACCTAGTCCCTCACACTCCAGCGTCCACACAACAACGGTGGTACAAGGGCAAGGGCAGTGCGGCCTCGCACTTCGGTCGCAGGAAGAGCGAGCGATGGCGACGGCGAGGTGGTGTAACAGGTGCGTCCACCTTCGCTACCATCGGGAGGCGGGTTGACGCATCGTAGCCGGCCATGGCACGCGCGGCCATTCCTCTGCTGTGCCATCACGAAGACGACGACGTGGGCGAGGGCATACAGTGAGATATCCACCACCACAACCACGACGACAACGTGCGGAAGCGAGCAGTGGCCCTGCCACGAAGACGAAGGGGCTCACAACGGCGTGCCTACCACGACCACCACGACGTGACGACGAAGGCGGCAGAGTGGGCCACCACCCCCAAGACATGAAGTCATGAACGACGACGACGAGGGCAAGAGCACGCGATGGCGTGCCCATCACCACGACGACGACGACGCGCGAGGGGGGGCGACCAAATGAGCGCAACAGCACGCCAACGATCACGGCGGCGGTGGCGGCTCTACCCCCACCTTAACGACGAGGACGTGGATGAGGGTGCGCAACGACACGCTATCACCGCAGCGCCGACGGCGAGGAGCAGGACGAGGGACACAGGCACACCGACCACGACGACGACGAGGGCAGGGGAGCACGTCTACCACCCACAAGATGACGAGGAAGGCGGCATGGCGCAACCGCGCAACGACCACCCACCAGGATGACATACGGGAGGGACTATGGCACGCGCCGCAAGACGATGAGGATGGTGGCGGCGAAACGGCGTACCCTCCACCAACCAGGACGACGCGGGTTGCGCAACGGCGCACGGTACTACCACCACCATCACCACGGCGGCGGTGGGGAGGGGCACAACCGCGCATGGCATGCCCACCACCTACCAGACGACGATGAGGGCGAGGGGCGCGCTGTTGCGGGCCCTCCACCAACCAGGATGACGAGTGGCAGCGCAACGGCCTGTGCACGTGCACGCACACATCCAGGATGGCGAATGAGGCGTAGCGGCACGC
Source organism: Tubosaeta brunneosetosa (assembly GCA_038094275.1). NCBI lineage: Eukaryota > Fungi > Basidiomycota > Agaricomycetes > Boletales > Boletaceae > Tubosaeta > Tubosaeta brunneosetosa. The sequence continues at coordinate 2,569 of JBBPTV010000984.1, read as the reverse complement.
GCACCACTACAAGACGATGAGAGGGTGGGGCAACGCGGGGCTGCGCGACGGTACACCACCACCGCGCAACAACGAGCTGGCGAAGGGGGCGCACCGGCGTACCACGACGATGACGATGGCGACGAGCGCGAGGCGGGCGGGGACTGGGCAGTGGCACCCCACCACCCAACGACCACCGCGTCAAGGCGACGACGACAACGTGGCGCAACGGCCGCCACGCGACAAGGCGGCGATGGCCCCACTGGCAGCAAGACGACGACAAGGGAAGGGGAATCAAAGGCGCCCCCACCACTGCAGTGCCGACGACGATAATGGTGAGGTGGCGCAGAGACGTACCCATCCTTACCGTGACGATGAAGACGAGGACGAGGCGGTGCATTCAATGATTGGGGATTTGCGTTCTCAACAAGGGGGGCATCAATCATAACGACGACGACGCGGACGAGGGGGCGCAACGGCACACGGTTGAGGCAGGCAGAGCGCACTTACTCGTTCTTGCAGAATTCATCCGCGACTTTTGAAATACAAGAGTCCTGTCCTTCGATGCGGCTGAACATTGCGAGACTGGCGACACGACGGCGAGGGCGCACCCATTACCACAGCGCCAACGAGCGCGAGGGAGTGCAAAAGCACACCCACCACCACAACGCCGGCGATCGGCGCAAGGGCGGGCCCACTTCCAACGCCAAAGACGATGGGCGCGAGGTGCATCCGCTATGACCATAGTAACGGCGAGGACGAGGAGGCGCAATGACCTACCCACTACTACGACAGCGAAGGGAAGCACAAGGGGAACGCGACGACGAAGAGGGTGGCGTGGCGTTACCCTCCAGTGCCGCCATGAGGAAGTAGTGTTTCTCTTTCTCCTTGAAACTGTGGAACTCGTGCATTGTCTGGATGAAATTGCGCACTTCGACGACCTAGGATTACTTTTACACCGGTTGTTATTCTAATTGATAACCAAATCATTGACCTATACCCTGAGTATGAGTTTGTCTGATCGGGTTGTGGAGGATAGATTAGATGTGTTTTTGGCGACTGGAAACTGGACCAGAAGTAGAGAGAAGGTTAACGCGTCAACGTCTGTATCGCTGACTCGTTGGTGGTGACGCACTTTAGCCGAATGCGACATCTTCGCATTCGGCTCAGTTTAGGTTACCGACTTGGGCTCACGCACGCGCAGTCCCATCACCACTTCCGCGATAGACAAGGGCGGCGGGGATGGCAACTGTGTGCCCACCTATGGAGGTCCAAATGGATAGAAATTAAATGCGTACAAAACAAGTGATTGCGTGCACAAAACGAGTGACCGCGCGCACAAAACGACGGGTAGCGCGCACAAAACAAGGTCCCTATGTATGGACGGCACGGTAGCCCCTGGTCTGGTTTCCAACACTTGGCCGAACAAATGGTCTAGAAAGTGAACCATGAGCAAGTTGATTCCAGTCATGTCGACACTTAATCTCAGCCACATCTATCTTGAACGTTGTGTTGGACTCGTTGTGTAGTTGGCATTTCGCAAGTTGCAATCAAGATCGTCTCGACCTGGAAGAGCACGCTGAGGTGAGTGTTTTCGTGCTTCGCTCATTCTGATTTTGAACGGACAGTACGGTGCCGTCAGATGCCCTCGACTGAAACACACAGGAGATCATTGCACAGACCGACGAAACCTCTCTTTCTAAATGACCTGTGTGTCCTGCCTTTCCGCTGCCTTTCCTTCTCTTCCATTCAACTGGCCCGCTTGTTGCGCCCCCGCATCAATGATACTGCACCGTCCAAGCAGTCTCGAGCCCGTTGAGGGTGCATTGTCCTTATGCCAATCCATGATACACTCATCCAGCAAAATCAAACCGCAAATTCGCTTTCCTATACAACTGTGATGTGTCTCCCGTTTTGTCGTCGTCGGATATATGCTCCAGCGCTTGCGCGTGTTTCAGTGACCACTGTCCCCGCGCCTTGCCACGTCTGCCCGAGGTTGACTCCAACGTCCTCCCATATATTCACAGCCGGACCCGACATTCGAACCACATCTTTTCCTTCTCCTCATGCGACGACTCCCTAGAGCGGCTCGGACGTGAGTGGGCTCGTATGCACAAACCAGGGTGCACGTTTCCGTTGACGCCATTCGATCAGGTATGTCAATCCATTCACCACGCTTCCCAGACTCGTGGCACCCATCTCGTTATCCGCGTGCACAAACACCAAAGTCCAGTTCGTGGTTACCACGCCCGAACTCTTCTGGCGATCCCCTCGGCGTCACACACAGGATCCAGTGTACGTATCCACCCTGCCAACGCCTTCCAGACAAGCTCGCACTAGATCGCTTTTGGGCTAAAGAGGCAGGCGGACATCCGATGCCTCGACATCTCATTTCAAGTCAGACAACCCAACACATTGACCGAACGACAATGGGCTGCGCTGCGCCCTACACCATAATCCTTGTCACAGAAAAAAAGAAAGAAAAACGACAAGAGACGACACTAGGACGATATCATCCATCCAATCCAACTTTGCATTCGATCATAGTCAGGCGATCGCGCAGCCCATTGCGGGTGGACAGCGCGTCCAA
>JBBPTV010000983.1:0-13132 GCA_038094275.1 Tubosaeta brunneosetosa | reverse complement strand
TGATACCTTGTATTTACCCTACCTTAGTTGGGCAATTGCTGCCCTTATTTAGGTGAATATAGTTGTGCTCTGTACTTGCAGCACAGTCTGAGTTGGGCAATTGCTGCCCTTATTTAGTATTTTAACAATTGTGACCTATTAGTATAGATCATTTAGCACATGCTGAGACAAAGATAACTCATACCTCTGAAATAACGGCATCTGGGAGATTGGATGGATTCTCCTCATCATCAGGCTCAAATGCTGGGGCTGGAGATGCAACATGAGGGCATTTTTTAGGGGGGATCTGTTGGAATATAGCATCAGAGAGCGAAGGCTGCTCTTTACACTGGGGTCGATGTGCAGCAAGCTGTTTTCACTTGGAAAAAGACAGCCCACATGCAAAGCATGTATTGATCTCACTTTTTGGTGGCATAGTTGGGTCGTCTGAGCCTCCCAACAGACATATCATTTTCATTTTGTCGATACAATTACACAAAAAGCTAGAAATTTGCATGAATTATGGTCAGATCACCAAAAATAAATAAATAAACTTACTCATATACAGATAAGGAGTATGGTATACCATAATAAAATGGTAGAGTATCTGTGGATGAACTGGGTGAGCCCATGAAGCATCACACATACCATCATTGATCAGTCTGGAGTGTGTGGGAACATTTATGACTAATATAGATAAGATGATCTTCTCGTGCTGATTGCTCTCCCACCTAAGCCCACCCATCAGATACCATTGTCATGCCAGCTACGTGGCATACTTCCAGGAACTCAGATGATGAAGTGTCTGATTCTGAAGCTCATGAAGGCTCCAAGGCTACCATGAAGAATTCCCAGAGAAAAGGGTACATGCCATTTGAGATTCACTAGGGATTCACAGGTTTCGTGACAGTACACACAGCAAGAAGCAGGCAGCCGAGAGATCAACGTCATGAACCTAATAGTAAGTAATCTGTACTAATATGGCCCTAGTGTTGGGGAAGACCCTGAAGGGCTTGCTGAGTGTAAGCAATGTCTGCTTGTCGCAAAATATATTCCTTGTGGTTTGGATGCATTTTGCAACCTGGATGACATCATTCAGCTCGGTGTCCTCATCAACCAGTATCCTGTCGAGGAGGATCACCCAGACGCAGTGCAGACAATGTTGGGTAGAATGTATGTGATTCCATTGCCTCATTTAGTGCATATATGTGCACTAATTCCACAGTGATATTCGAACCTACCAGCATCACGAACAAATGTATGCATATCTGATGACACATGCTTCTTATGTCCTCAGCCTGGTCAGTAACAAGACAAAGGGAATGCAACTGAACAAACTCGTCAAAGAGGTAAGTGATCTATTTGTGGCGCATTGCATAGCTAACAATGTGTATAGATGCAGGCATCCATTATGCACATCCGTGCTGAAGATGGATGTCGTCTGCGCAAGATGGTTGGTCAATATGCTGCCCCAGACCCCAACAAACAGGTTCTACAGCCTCCCGTTTCTGCCGAGACCAAGGGAGAACATGCCTGCATGGGGTTCAATCATCCACAGCTCAGCCAAATGCTATGCCCTGTCAAACACCTCAAGGATTACATACTGGACAAAAATGGGTAGGTTGTTTATTCTATTTCAACATGTTCCATTGTTAATGCTATGCTACTGTTTCAATAGAACACGGAAGCGTTTCAACAACCCATCAGATCCACTCAAAGTTATGTCTAATGTGTGGCCAGCATACATCTATCCTGGAGACATGCCTGGATCTGATTATGACCCAAGGATGATCTCCAAGGGTCTTTTGTGGGGCTATCTCGTTGAACGGGTACATCTGATCGCGGCCATATTGTCGTTCAAATGTCACTAATCTTAATATATCTTTAGATGCTCAAGCACATCTTCACTTCTCCATCGTTGGCACTCCATGAACATGTGAGAGGTGCCAAGGGCAGCAATGCGAAGATCCATGGAATGAAAGTCATCGAGGCTGAGCATATCACATATGCTGTGATGCAGGTATGCCTTACTACTTAATGCCTGAGGAGTGCTTGCTAATGGGACTACAGGCTCGTTTCATTTTGTCTTCAGCAGAGAAATGGAGCAACCAGGATGGCCTATTCAACTACCAAGAGTACTACTACTGGATTATCCAGCTGATTCATGAGACCAGGGACCATGCATGGGCAGATGGGCTCCTATGCTACTATAATGAGTAAGCCTTGTCATCACTCCTGTCAGGTACTAATATCTCCAAGGAAACTCTTTGGGAATCCCAACAGTCTCATGACTACCGACTCTGCAACCGCGGACAATGGTGATGATGACCTTCTTGAAATGGAGATGCAATTTGAGGCATGCCAACTCAAGGACGAATATCCTGCAGAGGATGAAGAGAACCTTGCCTCAGCCAACAATGAAACCGTGGAACATGTTGATTTGGACCCGAACACATTCCCGGCACCAGAAACATCACACACCGTCTCAACTGGGACGGATAGCATGCTGACCAGGGACTTTTTGACAGCAATTGGAAACACTTCTCCCGGACCAGGACCTTCCACCATGAAGAGGAGGCAAGCCGAGGCACTGAAGATCTTCGAGGATGACGGACTGCTCACAGACAAGGAAGAGAGAACACAGAAGGTAGGACGCCAGAAGAAACACAGTTGGGTTGCAAGTGAGAAAGTGCCAGCCAGGGTGTGAGGTACCCGTGCTACAACAAAGAAATAGGGTACATTTCCATTCCATTCGATGTAGCCTCCTGTATGATTGTGTCAATGCATGTATTTGGATTGCTCTGACTATAACCATGGGATCATATTACATTGTGGTATCTAAGATGAAATGGTGCAATCAAGCATAATGTGATATATAACGTGCGATCCGAGGATATAATGCTCAGTCAGACATGTCACTCAATGTAATCCAACACTGGGATGATCTGGCTGCAAGCGCTGTGATTGGAAAACGTGTTTTGTAATATTCAGTGATATACCCTATGTGCTAGTGACATCCTTGACAGAGGTTATGGGTCTGATATGGGCATATATTCATATACATGCTATGTAATTTTGGTGATGTCAGTGTAAGGAGTAAAAGTACAGGGCGATCAGTTTATAAGTATTAATACCAGCTGTAGCACACTGATTCTTTTGTATTGAAGAGACAAGGGAAAAATGGACGGAGGTAACATTTAGTAAATTGAGAGGCGAAAGAAGATGAATGGTAACCTCTGAGAGAATGAGTAAGATAAAGCAGATAGTGACGAAGGACAATGATGATGGAAGAGAGTCATGGAAAAAGTGGATAGCAATAAGGAACCATGATAATGGAAGAGAGTTATGGAAAGAGACTAGAACAAAAGAGGAGAAAAATTGTAACAATACCCCTATTGTAGGTTTTGAGGTCCCAGGCTCAAAGATTATACTGCCTATAGGAATACTTAATGCCAGATTGCCAGTTCCATGGTGGGTGGAAGGAGAGCACAGATAGGATGAGGTTGCAAAAGAGAGAGGGAGAGATGAGAGGGTGGTACACAAGGAAAAGAACAATGATGAGAAATACTCCATGTGAATGTCAGCTCCAAGAATGACGAAGACCAATGAGGATCGACCAATAGATGAAGAGATTGCTATTGTTATCTGATGAGAAATTGGCATGACTTATGATTGGGATAGGGTCTTGGTCTCATTGTTGAAGGGTAACAAGGATGTCAGGTCATCTAGAGTGTAAAGCAATGGATGGATAGGATGTGGTGTGGAGAATTCGAAATGAGAGGATTGGCTAGCTTAGTGAAAAGCCGTTCCACCATGACAAGGTGTAGCCAGAGGAACAGTTACTAGGTAGCGGCACACAGCAGCTCACTATGACTTTTGCTGATTCAAGCTGAGTGTGAGTGAGTGGGGAAGGGAGTGGGATGTGCAAAAGGGAGAGGCAAGCTACTTCAGGGAGTGGGAGCATTTATAGGGAAAAGGATCCTGGGAGTGTGATGGAGATTTTCTTCGGGTTCCCATGTAGCTTTGGACTGAGAGTATCCCTTCCATGTGGTCAGGTACTGATAGTTGCCAGGGCAGCCCTTGTGCAAAAGGATAGCCTCCACTTCGAATTCTTCTTCATCATCTATTACTTCTGGAGGCGGTTCAGAAAAGGAGGGACCATGTGCTTTGGTTTGTTTGAATGGGGATAGAAGGGAGGCGTGGAACATGTCGTGGATTTTCCAGGAGAGAGGTAATCTAAGGCGATAGACAAGGGGAGAAATGACTTGGGAGATCTCAAAGGGTCCATGACATTTGGGAGCAAGTTTTCTAGAGGGATATGGGATATGAAGGTTGGTGGCTTCGAGCCATACTTTGTCTCCAACTTTCCAAGGGGAGAACATGCAGGCAGAGTGGTGGTCATCACCATACAGGCAGAGTCATGTGCGGTGAGGGCTTCTTTGTGTGCCTTGGACAGGGTGATCAATCTGTCAGACAGAGCAGGAATGAATGTTTTACCCAGGGCAGGGAAAGATCGGGGTTCATATTCAAGGAGAACGGAGAACGGAGATGACTTAGTGGAGCTATGGGGAACAGAGTTGTGATGGAATTCAGTGGTAGTGAGGAATTCCAACCAGGAGTGGGGATTGTTGGCGCAGAAGATACGAAGGTAGGTCTCGAGTTCTTGGTTTGTTCGTTCAGTTTGACCATTAGTCTGGGGGTGGTATGCAGTGGAGAGTCGAATGTCTTATTGGAGGAGACAAGCGAGTTCTAAGGCAAACACAGAGGTGAATTGTGGGCCACAATCTGAGATGATAGAATCGTAAAGGCCGAAGTGTTTGAACACATTGTCAAAGAAAAGCTTTGCAACTCCTGTGGCATCAATGGTTTTGTTACAAGGGATGAAAATTACCCCCTTCGTAAGGCCATGGTCGACCACAACCATAATAGAATCAAAATCTGAGGACAAAGGGAGATCTGTGATAAGATCGACAGAGATTTGATGGAAAGGCAAGGACAATGTGGATGGGATGGGGTTCAATGGAGGGGCAGTGGGATGTGTGTTGACTTTGGATTGTTGGCAAATGGCACAACCAGCTATGAAATTTTTGACGAATGTGCTAAGACCAGGCCACCAGAAGTCATGTTCAAGGATGGCCTTTGTGTGGAAGTGACCAGCATGGCCAGAGGAGGGAGACGAGTGGATGCTGTGGAGAAGCGTGGAGTGGGATGAGGGTGGAACATATAAACAACCTTTGTAGAAGAGATGGCCATTATCAAACGACCAATCTTGGAGCGAGGAACGAGGGAACAAAGGCGTTGCTTCTTCCATGGCTTTTAGTGCACGAAGGACAAGTGGATCGGACGAGGACAAGGATTGGATGTGGTTGAGGAGAGCAAGGTCGAGGGCATTGATGATAACAGAGTCTGGGAGGATAGCTGCGTCAATGTTGTCAAGGGAGGTGTTGATGGAGTCTTTCCGGGAAAGGGCATTGGCTGGACCCATCTGGGTTCCAGGGGTTACTTTCCAGATGAGGTCGAAGTCAAGGAGGAAAAGGGACCAGTGGGCTTGGCGACGAGAGAGTTTTCAAGGGTCTTTGACAAAGGAAAGGTTTTTGTGATCTGTGATAATCATGATGGGGTGTGAAGTACCAAGGAGATATTGTCGCCATTCTTCGAGAGCGAGGATAACTGCTAGGAGTTCTCGGTCATAGATGTCATAGTTGCACTCAGCAGGAGAGAAGGTCTTTGAGAAGTAGGCACAAGGATGGAGGTCACCATTGACATCGGCTTGGAGGAGAACAGCTCCAAAGGCAATTAGGAAGGTGTTGGTTATGATGGAGAAAGGAGAAGATGTGTCAGGGAGAGCAAGGACTGGGGCTGAGATGGCAGAGGTCTTGGCGATGGAGTACGTGGTTGGATAGGAGAAGGTGGATGTGGAACATGTGGGTGTGTAGGTTGGTATTCTTCTGGTTCAGGAAGTAGAAGTTCTACTTGAGTAGGCTTTTCTGGAATTGTGGGTTTAGCACATGGGGTGTGTTTGGGGTTAGCGCACTTAGAGAATAGCAACTCATCAAAAAGTGCTTATGCAGCTGTAAAAAGAATGTTGTTGGGGATCACATAAAGAGATAATTGTTCTCATTGCCAGGTGCTATGCCGAGATACACCATAAGCTCTGATTTAGGAGCCAGCTTGTTGGTGCGGATGCCCTCTGGGAGGTGTATGTATGCTCCACAACCAAAGACGCGTAGGTGGCTAATATCTGGGGACTGCTTGAGTAGGAGCTCATATGGGGTTTTCCAATTATGGCAGTGTAAGGGTGTGCAATTGTATAAATGCACAGTATGATCCCAGCTAAACTCCCACCAGGAATCAGTGAGGCAAGCCTCAAGGTGCATCACTTCTGATTTATTCATAATGGTGTGCATAAAGCACTTGGCATGACCATTTTGTTGTGGGGTATGGGGAGCACTCTGGAAAATGCAGATCCCATTGTCTAGCAGCAACTTTTCAAAAGTGTTTGACTTGTACTCTCCCCCTGCATCAGACATCCATTCTTCTATCTTAGAATCAAATTAGGTGGCCACCATTTGTATAAAATGTTTTGTCGCTGTAAGTGCAGCATCTTTCAAGTGCAAGTGAGTGGTCCAGCTGAAGGATGTATAATCATCAAAGAAAGTGATGATGTACTTGTACTGATGGTATGACTCAATGGGGAATGATTTAATGTCGGAGTGAATAAGTTCAAAGGGTTGAGTTGCACAACAATTGTCAGGGTGATAGGGGCAACTAGGCATTTTGCCTTGCACACAACCCAGACAGATAGAGTCATCCTGAGGGAATGTTATCTCCTCAGGGAAATTGTGAGTATTCTTATGTGCATGCTTTAGGACATCTTTAGACAGATGACCAAAATGTCTATGCATGATATCATATCCCACAGATGGAATGGCAGCAGGGTGTGCACTGGGGACTATATGTTCTATGGTGTACATATTGTGGCCTAATCTACCAGGGTAGAATGGCACTAAAAGTGTACCATCACCATATAAGACTTCAAGTCTGTGAACGTCACCATGAATGGTAGCATCCACACGCATGAGTTGTCCAAGTGAGCTAAGGCGAACTCCAGAGTTTGGGATGTGAGTGACATCATGGAGGGTAAAAGTATGAGGGATTGAAGCCTCATCGATCCATCATATATTCACATTGCCAATGGTGATGACATGGAGTAGGCCAGCTGCAGTATGGACTGGGATTTGATCACACTTAGGGAGTTCCTTGCATTCCACAAAGTCGGATGCTTTTGGGGAAAAATGCATTGAGGCACCAGAGTCAAGGATCCAGGTGGGATTCTTAGGTTCATAGTGATCACACTTGTGTTTCGAACCATGTGCACTAGTGTCCATTTCACTATCTACAGTTACATCCTGTGTAAACACAGTAGAGCTAACTATACATGACGAATAATTATGTACTAAAGCAGCATGGTCATGTAAGTTTGGACTGGCAGCAGGTAAGAAGTGATCGACTGACCTGTGATTCCTCTCCTCAATGAATGTGAGGTCATAGTCTGCGTCCATTAATGCATCTATGTCAAAGATGCATTCATGGAGGTTGAAGTCGTATCCTTCCCCTCTTTGATCAACCAAGAAAGAGGTGTAGTGGTGGACGAGATGATCCTCGTCATGAATGTCCATCTCTGTGAAGAAGGAGAGGTCACCAGATATGAAGGGTGATCAAAGGAGTGAAGAGCGAGGGGGAATGATATATTCATCACAGAAATCAGGGCTTGAGTGCATGAGGGGGATGATCTGCATCCCTGGAAGAAGGTTGGAGATAGGAGGGGGTGGACACCAGAGAGGGTGCGAGGTGTCAATTTCTTGACTAAGACAAGGTCTTTTGGAAGAGAGCTTGTTGATCTTGGTATGGAAATCATTGAGATCGTCTTCTTCTTCTTCAGTTTGCTTCCTCTTAGGAGTAAGAGAAATGGAAGTGGGCGAGGGGTAGTTGGCAGAGTCATCCCAGAGCCAGAGTCCTTGGGCTCGAAGAGAGGTTTCGATTTCATAGGACCAGAGTTTGAGGTCCATCTTGAAGGTGAGTTGATGAAGGCAAGCTTTGACATCATTTTCATAGGAAGGGATGGAGGAGGAGGAAGAGGCGACAGCATTGTTGAAAGACATGGTGCAATATAAAAAAGCAAGAAGGGTGTTTTAAGGTCTAGGGTTGACGCAGCATCAGTATTGTTCAACAAAAATAGGAACAGAGAGAGTGCAGTCAGAGCCCATGACAACACTGACATAGTCTCCCCATAGGGAATGGCAGCCACGAAGGCGCACGATGATGTGGATGTGTGCTACTATGCAGGCTCTCTTGTGCTTAAAGCAGCAAAAAGGTGGACATGCAGTGAGCACAACACTGTGTCTGTCCTGTGCATGAAGTAGCAAGGACTGACTAGGCAGAGCCGACCTGCAGCAAGTTTGGATGCAGCCATTTAAGTCACTTCCTCACTGTGCTGATCAGGGCTCATAACCTGTTGAGCAGAGCATTACACAGAGGGTGAGGACTGAAGTGACTCACATAGTGTTGGGCTTGCTGTTGCAGTGAGCAGGCACATGGATGTAAGAGGTTAAGACTCTATTCGAACTCAGACGACTGAGTTCGTATTATATACTACATGATCGTATTATGTAATACTACCTAATAGGTCAAACTGGATGTTCAACACACACAACAGTGTGCCCACCACATGACGGTGACAACCTGACAGAGCGGCATCACCACCCTCAAGATGATGATGACGTGACAGCCCACCACCACCACAGGCTAGGACAACTGTGACGCAGTGGCTCCACCATCACCAAAATGAGGAGGACAGCAAGAGCACACCCACGACAATGCACAAGCGGAGGCAACTCAATGTCGCCCTGTGGCCATGAGAACAAGGGAGGGGTGCATGCAACGGCCAAACAACATCAGCAAACCAGCCTTTTTGAGCATAGAGATCACTGTAACGCTAAACGTACCACAAGGGACATTTGACTCAACTCCGAAGAGGCAGACACTCATGAAGAGGTACCACAGCGTCTCTTCTAGCTAGCTGAGTATGAACCGTAGTCGAGGAGAACAACGCGAGTTGTATGACGAGAACAAGGAGATTCAGAGTTCAAGGATGAGGATGAAGGTTACGATGAAAGTTGTAGACTGAGGACGAAGGACGTTGACAAGAGTCGACAATGATGAAGGAGACTCAGAGGCATCAGCAAACCACTAATTTTCACACAGTTGTCACAGAATTTACAGCAACATCACAGCATGTCACAGTGTGACATGGCGATTGAGTCATAGTGTCACAGTGTTACAGCGACGTCACAGCATGTCACAGTGTCACATGGCAACAGTGTCACAATGTCACAGTGTTACAGTAGGGCCACAGCCATATCACAGTGTCACATCACGTCACACAGGCACAGGCTGACAGCGCTACAGGGTTCGACAGTGCTACATGGGTAACTAGGGTAGATAGCCTAATAAAATGTAGTAATAAATTCCTAATAGTATGGACTTAGAGAAATTCTGGGTGAACAAATCACGTGATTCACAATGTTCAAATTCTGTTTCCCTTACACACATACCTTACTACCATACACTCGCCACACCCGACCTCTCTCCGCCTGCCAGTCAGTCCATCACCTCCCAGCTACACACTCCATCCCTCACACCACCAGCCGCCACTATCTGTCCCAGCTCAAAATAAATGCACAGGCACTGCCACTCACCCGCTCATGCGCACACTGCTACCACCACCAGCACGGGACAATGGTGTGCCACCACCATCGCCACCACACGATGACAGGGACAGAGAATGCGCAACGGTGCACCACCACCACTACATCAATGACCTGGGCGAAGGGAGGGAGAACGTAATGAGGTGCTCACTGTCACGCAACAACTCGGGCTGAGGGATGACGTGGCGAGAGTGAGGTGGCACAACAGGTATGCCCTCACTACGACGGTGACGAAGGTGGTGTGGTGACATGTCACAGATTGCGACTATGATGATGGTGATGCGACAGCTCACCACCACCACCACCATGCGCGACGACACGCAAGCGGGGGAACGACGATGGCAGGGGCTCCTACCCCAAGGACAAGAGGGGGTGTGCAACAGCCCACTGCCACCAAATAGACGATGACGAGGGCGAAAATGCGCAACGGCACACTCACTACCTCAGCGCCGGCAACGACAGTGGTGATGGGGTGGAACGGCACACCCACCACCACTACCACAAGGAGTGATGGCAGGAGCAGCAGTGGGGGGGGACCCACCTCACCGTAACGACGAGGATGGTGAGGGTGTGCAATGGCGCACCCACAACGACAGCGGCGGCAACCAGGGCGAGGCAGCACAACGGTATCGTCACCACCACTACCCACATGCCCATGACGACAGCACCAGTGAAGGCATGCAGCAGTGCCCCTACCATGACAATGGCGACAAGGGCATGGTGGCGCAGCAGTGCGGTCGCCACCACTACCACCTCACCAGCATACCCACCATGACGTCGATGGCGACAAGGGTGAAGCGGCGCAATGGCGCAGTCACCACCACCACACGTGTGCCCATGACGGCATAGGTGAAGGCATGCAATTGTGCACCTACCACCATGACGCCGGCGTTAACAAGGGCATGGCGGCGCAACGGTGCAGTCACCACCACCACCATCCTACCCGTGTGCCCACAACGACGGCATGGGTGAGGGCATGCAATGGTGCACCCACCACCATGACGCTGACGGCAACAAGGGCGAGGTGCATCAGCAAACCAACCTTTTCAGCCACAGAGATCACAGAGTACTGCTCTCCCCACAGCCCTGTGTAGCCTCCACAGATCCTGGCCACTCTGTGTGAGTCTGTACAGAAACCAGTGGCTGTGTGTTTACATTAGTCAGATTTCTATACTTGGTACTACCCAGCAAACACTAGGTAAGTGTACCAATTTTTTCCTAATGGCCTCGGACTTAGAGAAAATTTCGAAACAAACAGTCACGTGACTCTTCGCATGTCGCGAAGTCAACCTTTTTCACGTATTACCCACGCTCACCCCAACCGCTCGTTTACCCAACAAGTCCCTTGCATTCAAGCGCCCGCCATCACGCAACAACGATGGTCAGCACCACCACACGACGACAACCGCGGTGAGTTGGCATAACAAGTACGCCCACTATCTACCACCATGAAGAGGGCAGTGTGGTGACGTTCCATAGCCCAGGACGATGATGGCTGCGGCAAGGGCGTGCAATGGCATGTCCATCACTGCGCCGACGACGACGACGAGGGCTTGCAACAGCATGCCCACCATGACGACGACGATGTGTGTGGGCAAGCAATAGCTTTGCCATCAAGACGACGCTGAGGGCGAGGGCACGCGATGGCGTGCCCACCACACAAACGACCCCGACCCGGCAACAGAGCGGCCCCACCACTCTGAAGACGACGACGACGTGACAGCCCACCACCTGGCACCATCACGCGCTAGGACGACCACGACGTGATGGCTCCACCATCACCAAAACGAGCGGGACAGCGAGGGCACACCCACGACATGCCTACCCCCACTGAGGAGGCAAAATGGCGTGGGCGAAGGTACGCAACGGTGCCCCCACCTCCACAGTGCCGACGACGACTGTGCCGATGTGGTAAAGTGTCCCCCACCATCTCCACCACCGCAGTGCCAACGACCGCGGCGACATGGAAAAATCGCACGAGCCAACGGCGGTCTGCCCACGACGACGACGACGGCGAGGACGAGGGCGAGGACACAACGGCGCACCCATTGACCCCACCGCGACGACAACGGCAAGCCGAGTCTGCTCCCACCGTGACGACGAGGATGCGGACGAGGGGGGCGGCGCGTCTACCTTCACCTTCCTTAACGACGAGGACGCAGGCGAGGTGGCGACAGCACACCACCACCACGGCACCGATGACGAGGGGTAGGACGAGGGGGGTGGGCACACCAACGACGACGATGGCGCGTTCACCCCCACCCTAACGACAATGACGCGGGCGAGGGGGCGCGACGCACACCACCACCACAGCGCTGACGATGAGGGGCAGGACAAGGCGGTGTGGGCACACCAACCACGATGGCGGTAGCGCGACGGCGCGCCCACCCCCACTTTAACGACGAGGGCGCGGGCGAGGGGGCACGACACACCACCACCACAGCGCCGACGACAAGGGGCAGGACGAGGCGGTGTGGGCACACCAACCACGACGGCGGTGGCGCGACGGGGCATGACAGCACACCACCACCACGGCGCCGACAACGAGGAGCAGGACGAAGGGGTGCGGGTACACCAACCACGATGACGGTAGCGCAATAGCACGTCTACCCCCACCATGACGACGAGGAGCGGCACGAGGGGGCGCAGGCACGCCACGACGATGGCACGGGCAGGGGGATAGCACTGCGCTTACCCCTACCGTAACGATGAGGATGCGGACGAGGGGGCGTGGACACACCATCCCAACGACGACGACGACGACAAGGGGGCATAGCGGTGCACCATCACCATAGCGCCGACGACGACAAGGGCGAGGGGGCGCAACGGTGCACCCACCACCACACTGCCGGCGACGACGAGGGCGAGGAATAGCGACGGGGAGGGCGAGGCGAGGCGACGGCCTGCCTGCTGCCCTACAACTGCCACACGACGACAGGACGGGTGAGGGCTGCGCAATGGCGTGCCACCACACAACGATGACGTGGATGCTGCAAGGGGTGGACGACGACGAGCGTCGGGGCGGCGCAATGCCCTACTCACCACCACCATGTGGCGACGACAGGGCAGGCGAAAAGCGAGGCGGCGCAACGGTACGCCAATCACAACCGTGACAACGTGGATAACGAGGAGGCGCAACAGCACCACTGCACACCACGGCAACAAGGACGAGGACGATGCAACGCAACCACGTGTCCACCGCGATGAGGACGAAAACGAGGAGGACGAACGGCAGCGCCGCGCCAACAAGAACGAGGCAGACGAGGGTGGTGCAGCCGCGTGCCCGCGATGAGGACTGCGAGGACGAGGATGGAGATGGATTAGTATAAATTGTTTGTATAGTGTACATGAATATATGATTTCTGTCGACATCTGTGGATACCTGT
>JBBPTV010000982.1:0-13133 GCA_038094275.1 Tubosaeta brunneosetosa | reverse complement strand
TGACCATGGTGTTTATGCAATACGGGAACATTCTTGCGATCCGTAACAGGCGGGTGTCGCTCCTTCAGTCAAACCCACTTTGGGGGCCGAGGCGGAACTTGATCATCTTTGCTGGGATGGTGGGCACGGCTCTGATCGCTGTCGTGAATCTGTATGGGCCTGGGCTTCAAAAGGTGTTTTATACATCGCCGATCCCAGGCAAATACTGGGGCCCACCATTCGGTTTCGCAGCTGCGGTTCTGATCGTGGATGAGCTTCGCAAGCTGATCGTCAGGACCTATCCCAAGGTAAGGGACAGCGGTGTATATGCAATGACGATACCTGACCTGATCGGCTCCAGTCAATTGTCGCTAAGATGGCATGGTAACAAACGGGTGCGGCGACCGACTGTCACCGTCGTATGATATCACCTACATCTACATTATACATTGTTGTACATGTTTTGATAACAGGTGCTGGGATTTTCACCTTGTGCCTGGATGAAGTGTGAGTAGATGCAGCGACACACACCCATCGGGACGGATGACGCATGAGGGGAGTGGAGCGCTGATGTCGATGACCTGGCACCTGACATGGCGCGTGTTTTTGGGTCGAGGCAACTGGTAAGGCTAGTGGGTTCGAGCCGAACTCGAACTTTATAGTACTAAGGATTTTAAAATACGCCTCCAAGTTGCATTTTATATGGCACTCGCGAAGCGGAGGCCATTTCGCGACCAGCTGGGCCGCCCAAGGGCTCCATCCGCTCATCATCAGATGGCGAAGTTGGTCCTAGGCACTGCGGGCTTTTGGCTGGTGGGGCGCTTGATGGCGAATTCCACGCAAATCTCGGAGTGTTTACGACAAGGTTGATCCGCTGACCAGTCTTCCGCGTAAAGATCAAGTATAGAGCTCCGCATCCGGTTTTCTTTGTTCAGTTGTGATGATGTCGTAGCTGATTTTCTGATGAGACCCACCTGTGCAGATGCCAAAGTGACAGGGCCTGAATGGCGAAAAAAGCGCGACGTCACGCTGGTCAAACCGGTGGCGGCATAAAGGGCAAGTTCCAACGGATCTCCTCCCAGGTTTTCCACTCCATGGACTTCCAGAAGACGAACTCGCGGATGTCCGCCACTGGGAGAGACAGGGTCCCGGGCTATGGCATTCAGATAGGGTATGATGCTTCACCATTGGTGCCACGCATCACTTCTAATACCATCATTATCATAGCTATCGGACGCTGTCCGTGCGCGTCGATGAAAAACAGTTGCCTCAGAAACCAAAGGCCAGCACTGATCCGGCCGACGCCATCGCCAGCATCGACGTTCACCTCATCACACCAGAGGAGGTCTACACCCGTTATTCCACACATCCCGTCCATGGCTTGGACAATGCCGCGGTCCTGCGCAAGGCCAAGGACGGCAAGAACGTCATCAGCCCGCCCCCGACCCAGTACTGGAAGAAGGCGCTCAATTATGTATTCGGTGGCTTCAACTTTCTTATGTGGATCGCCTTCATCCTAACTCTTGTGAATTCCTTTCTTCAATGGGATGTATCTATTCTTACCCTTCTTAGTTGTCGTATAAGCCCCTCGGCCAACCACCCCAGGTTTTCGTGCTCGGCGTGGCGGTTCTCCTGGTGATTGTCATGTCCTTCACCTCGGATCATGCCTCTCATCTTTTTTTTTCGCCACTAGTTACTTGTTATTGTCATCTCCGCCACTTTCTACGCCTTGGTGGACTGGAATGCGAGCCGTATCATGAAGTCAATCAAGTCCCTCATCGCCGAAGAAGCTTCCGTGATCCGAGACGGGAAACAACTGATTTTCCCTGCAACCGACATCGTTGTTGGCGATGTCGTCCACCTTGGCGCTGGCGATCGTGTCCCTGCAGATCTGAGAATCGTAGAGGCTTCGTCGGATCTTCGGTTCGACCGATCCCTGCTCACGGGTGAAAGGTGTGTTGCCCAGAACCTTCGATATTGTGTTGGACGAGCTAAGAGCAGCATAGTGATATGATCCCTGGTGTCTTGGCCGCGACGTCTGACAACGCTCTTGAGACTCGCAATCTCGCCCTGAACTCAACCTTTGTCACACAAGGTACCTGTACAGGCGTCACCTTTGCTACCGGTGACCGCACGGTGATGGGACGCTTGGTGGCCATGTCCGGCGAAAAGAAGTTCAAGTTGACGACTATCCAAAAGGAGGTTTGGTTCTTCACAAAGATCATCTCTTGTTTTGCTCTGTTCTTTTTCCTCTTCTCGCTTCTTTTGTACGGTGTTTGGCTCCGGAAGTCATACCCTGGCTATGACACGACGAGTTCTGCCATCGTAAATTCGATCGGTTGTCTCACGGCGTTCGTTCCTCAGGTATTTCTCTTTGTATTTCTTCCCTTTCTTGTTGTTCAGCCGGTCTTTCTCAGGGTCTGCCTATCTGCGTCGCTCTCTCGCTCACGGTAATTGCTCGTCGTATGGCAAAGCGCTCTGTGTTGGTCAAAAACTTGGCTACCATAGAAACCCTTGGTTGCATGTCAGTCTTGTGCTCGGACAAGACAGGTACGCTTACTGCCGGAAAGATGGTACGTAGTTGGAACGAGATTTGCATGCACATCCCAACCAGATCGTATAGATGCCCGAGAACATTGCCTTTCTCGACAACCGTTTCTCCGTTCGCGACATCCCGGAGATGATCTCAAAGGCTTCGGAACCGGCCCGACTTGCCGGTCTTAAGTCGCTGCATCAAATATCTCGATTGTGCAACGCCGCAAAATTTGACGCTCTAACGCTTAACAAGCCCATCGAAGAACGCATCGTCAAGGGCGACCCGACAGATACCGCGCTGTTACGCTTCTCCGAGGCGCTTTCTGTCCCCAGTCTCGGGATCGACACTCCTAAACTGCTGGAGGTTTGGACCAAGCACTTTGAGATACCCTTCAACTCACGTAACAAATGGGCGTTGACGTTCGTGGTACCACAAGCAAAGGGTGAGAAACGTGACGATTCTGGGTGGATACTTGTCAAGGGTGGCCCAGACGTGCTGTTCAACTCGTGCAACAGTGTCATGCGGTCTGATGGTACCTCGGTTCCATTCGGGCCCGAAGAGCGGCAGAGAATGTCAGCGATTCAAAACGAATGGTCGAGTGAAGGAAAGCGGGTTCTTGCGCTGTAAGTCTTTTGTCCTTCATTTGTATGAAGTGAATGGGCTGAACACCCACTATAGTTGTCTTAAGCCCCTAGATGGCATCAAGCTCGGGTTGCCTGCAAATACGATGGAAGAGGTGATGTACTCGGAAATGCGTGACTTGACGCTTGTCGGACTCGTTGGACTCCGTGATCCCCCGCGTGAAGACGTATCGGGTGCGATCGAGACGATCAGAGGGGCTGGCGTTCGGGTCTTTATGGTCACTGGCGATTTCAAACTGACAGCCGTCGCAATAGCACGTCAGGTATGTTATCCTCGAGTTTATCGTATGATCATGCATTGAGAACGTACCTCTTTTTTCGTCAGGTCGGGATTGTCTCGCAGGAACACATCGATACCATTGAGGACGTCAGGGCGGTGACAGCCGAAAAGACATCCACATACAAGACGCGTTATGAGGTCAAGCCCTCGCAGGACGATGGACTCAGGTCGCTCGTTCTGACCGGCGAGGACGTGTCTACGCTTACCAAACCAGACTGGGATATCGTCGTCGGGAAGTACACTGAGATTGTCTTTGCACGCACAACCCCAGACCAAAAGATGAGGATCGTCGAGGAGATCAAGCTGCGGGGGGACAATACCGTTGCAGTCACCGGTGATGGTGTCAACGATGCTCCTGCCTTGAAGGCCGCGGACATTGGTGTGGCGATGGGAAGCGGTAGCGATGTCGCAAAGGAAGCTGGTATGCCAACCTACTCGACGCTATTGTATTGCTGACGTTGGCCTTCAAGCGGCTCTCATCCTGCTCAAGAATGACTTCGCATCAATACCAGTCGCCATTGAGATGGGTCGGCTCGTGTTTGATAATCTCAAGAAAGTGACTCTATACCTCATGCCTGTCAGTAACTCGCTGCGTGCATTTTCGTAAAATGACGTGATTTTCAGGCGGGAAGTTACACAGAATTTATGGCCGTCTTTTCCAATGTCGTTCTTGGTATGCAGATGCCCATGACTACGTATCAGCAGGTCTGTTTCTGTATCACAAATGACGTTATCATGTCAATATCCCTTATGTACGAGAAAGCGGAGGCTGGTGAGTGTGGCACGTTATCCGCGGATGATTACTGATTGTGTTACAAGATCTCATGACTCGTAAACCACGAAACGTGCGTACAGACCGTTTGACCGACTGGCGGCTGTTCGTACAAGTCTACCTGGTGAATGACCAATATTCCTGAACTGAACATATTGTTGATCATTCGATGCCAGTTCATCGGACTGATGCTCTGGCCTTGTGCCATGGGGATGTGGTTCTTTTACATGGAACGGCAGGGACTTAGCTTCTACGACGTCATCCTGGTCTACAACAAGTGGCAAGACGGCTGGCAAGGTTTCACCATTGACCAGCTCACCGAATTTGTCAACGTGGGTACTTGCATCTAGTGCGTGTCTCGAGAACATTTCTATCCTTGTACACTGACTCCGTGTGCCCGTTAGCTACGTGACGGTCGTCATTGGCCAATACGGCACTCTACTTTCTATTCGTAACCGCCGTGTCTCGATGGTGCACTCGAATCCCCTCTGGGGACCACGCCGCAATCTGGTCGTTCCCTGCAGCATGGTCGGTACAGCGGCCATTGCGCTGATCAACTTGTACGGACCCGGACTCCAGCAAGTGTTCAATATGAGACCTATCCCCGGCATGTTTTGGGGCCTTCCGTTTTCGTTTGCGCTTGGCATCCTCATGATGGACGAGTTGCGCAAGTTGATCGTCAGAACGTATCCCAAGGTGAGGGCCTCCGATCGATTGTGTTCGAGGTTGGTGCTGACTGTTGATCTCAGTCGTTTGTGGCTTGGGTCGCATGGTAAATACATGGCTCGGACCAGTTCCATCACTGGATTTAAAGAAGATGATTAAGGTACATAGATAATAATGTCGTCTGGATAACTCTGATGTACAATGTAAACGTACAACTTTACAAGACAAATGACATCTATTTTTCTAGCCCTTGCTTATCGTCCGTCGTTCTGTAGTACTGGCCCGGACCGAATCTGTCGACTCTGCACGTGCCACTGGATACGTGACGGTGGTCCGTGCTTACTTAGCCCCCGACAAGAGCGCATATGACCCAGGCACATTCGGATGTCGCATTAGCTCCGAAGGTTGCTCCGAGGTATCACACACACGCAGCAGACCAACCAGTGGTCACACTTTAATTGCAGTCCGAAATACTTTCAAGACAATGCACTAGCGCGGATGAGATAGAGCGAGCGAGAAAGCCTACACGAGCCTCTGTCAAGGCCTGGCGAAGACCGTGACGATTGGAGTCATATCGCGTTGCTGGGATCGCACGTGCTCTCGCTCCAGGTGATGTCTGATAGAGAGCTCGCTCGCATGACCAAGCACAGCATTTTGCCAGATGACGTCGTATGCTGCCTACGTTGGTGAACGGAGTCATCATGCAGTTAATGCTCATACCTCATTCTCAGCACCGGAAAGATGTGTTCAGACTACCAATGCGAGTACTACTAACTTGAAGTTATTATCCAGGTCTACCAGTTAGCTTCTAGCACGAAAAATGGTTTGCATGCATGGTTCTCACTCTTATACCCATTCTTCATCTTCAGAACTACCGAGGAGACTATCCGAATACCAGGGGTACTTGAAATCTTGGAGATAGTCTGGGACGTTTTTATCACGGACGGGCCTTTCATGAGCATCGTGTCCGGATTCTGATATTCGGGCTGATGTCTCAGGGCGAAATGGCAGGTACATCGCTTGTTTCATCATCGCTGTGATTTCAGTCTTTCAGAATAGAATCGAGAAGATTTCTACCATCTATGGGCCATCGATGCATGCCTTGCGTGTGCGAGAGTAATGTTTCCATTGACCGTTCTGAGTGAATAGATGTACCAGGTCATGGGGCTGCCGAAGTGGCCCTTGCAAGCATTTTTAATTTGAATTCTTCTACCAGCGATGTGGCATACATTGGAAACACGTGCAACATTAATGGCCGTTCTTGCTCCGCATTCACAGAGCAAGTCAAGGCGTCTATACATCTACGCAAAGTGATACCTGGGACGCCCCGTTGGGACTATCTGGATCTTTCGCATCACATGCAGGTGTGAAGGGGTGGCGCCGGGTGTGTTCTCTGATCAACCACACGTTGCCTACTTCAGGCCAGGTCTTAGCCGCATGCAAACGGTATTTCGTATCTGAATTGGATCCGAAACGAGATAGCGCTAGGATTTCCGGGTGTTTCACGTGGTCTCCCCTGAATCTTGGCGTTTTTGCCTAAAACGAATACAAAGTGTCGACATCCTAATGCCAGCCTTTTCATGTCTTCCACAAGGCCACTGGCATGCAAAGAAGTCTCGAAGCTCGAGTTTGGAACGCCGATGGGCCACCCAAGTTGCCCCACAGACTTCTTCATACACCAGTCCATGCTGGAACCTCGTGTCGGAACCGATCTCAAACTGGTCCCTTCCATGCCAGCATAGCCCACACGTATGTATAAGAACGTTCCTGGCTCTGGGGTCATATTCGATCCTGAACAGGGAGTCACATCACCATTAGTACGTCGCCACGCCTCTTTGTTTCAGAGTGCAATGCTCAAAAAGCACACTCGCGCGTTCGTTCGTTCAGCCCCAAATGACCAACATCTTGCCTCTAACTGAGCGCGAACCGCTCGAGATTCCCGTGAGTACCGCCCGCGCCTCACTTGCATCTCATCAACATCGATATATCTAGCATACCTTGCTTTCTTCCAATGCTTGGCCATCCGTTGAAGTGTCTGTCAGCATCAAAACTCTCATCGAGGAGCACGAACACCAGCTTTCCTCCATCCAAGAACAGGTCGACCATCTCAAGTGGCGACTCGCTGATATGGAGCATCGCCAGGCGCGCACCAAAGACGTACTCACAAAACTCCACGCGACCCTCGCGCCGATCAAGCGACTACCGCCAGAGCTCCTCTCCGAGATATTCGAGTACTGTCTCGACGCGGGGGGCTCGCGTATGCCGTTCTCGTTGGGCGCGCGGAGCAGAGAGGCACCGTTGTTACTCGGCCGCGTGTGCAGTTCCTGGCGCGTCATCGCCCACGCGACACCTCGGCTGTGGCAGAACATATTTGTGAATGTCTGCGACGGGCGCTACGCCAGCCAGCTTCGCAAGGATGCATTTCCCGTGCTGCAGACATGGCTCGCACGTTCGGGCGGTCTCCCTCTCAACCTCGTCATACTGTCCAAGACGGAACGGATCCTGCCCGGTCTCCTGGACCTCTTTGACATCTTCGCGGCCAACGCGGCGCGGTGGAAGACGGTCCGCATTCGCTTGCAGCACGCACCCGCGATATACGGGCCCGTCTCTCGTGCATTTTCTGGGTGTACTGCTCTCTCCACCTTTGACGTGACGGACGGCGGTCAGTGCATGTCGTTTTTCGGCAACCGACAAACGAACGAAGTACCCATCCGGTTCGATCTGTCTTCACCACTCCGCCACCTCTCGCTGTCGCTCGCCGGTCTCACCCTGCGAGACGTGCAAGCAAGTTGGCCCACGCTCACGCGCCTGTCGTTCATGCACGACGCGCGCTCCAGCACGTCTTCCATCACGGACTATGTGTCGATTCTGCGACAATGCACGTCCCTCCACGAGTGCTGTCTCGCCATCGACAGCGGTCCCCGCGACGCACCGCCGCCGCCATTCACGCTCCCACACCTTGAGCGGCTACAACTCCAGGTGCTCCGCGAGGCCGCGCACACGCGGCAGACAGCGGACTTTCTAAGCGCGCTGGACGCGCCGCGGCTCAGGGCGCTCGTGATCGAGGACTATTCCCCGCGACGCGAGGTGGTGCGGTACCACACGGCGCTCGGGGCGTTTCTGCGCACGCACGCGCAGACGCTGCGCGAGCTGCGGTTCACAACGAGCTCGCGGGCCTTTTCGGCGGCGGACATGATGGCGCTCGTCTCGGAGACGCCGCTGCTGACCACGCTTGAGTACCACCCGGACGAGGAGTCGTCGCCCGGGGCGCTCTTGGCTGCGCTGACGCCGTGCGCAGAGGGCGAGGGCGTGCCGTGCCTGCTCCCGCGCTTGGAGAGGCTATTTGTGTACTGGGACGCGTCCGAGACGGTCTCGATGGTGGGCAATCTGGTTGAGCAGCGGTACGCGTTCGCTGAGCGGGGGATTGCACGCCTGCGCCATCTGTTGTGCAAACCTGTGCGGATGAGCGTCGTGTATGACTGTATGGCGCCGTTGCCGCTGGTGGAGAATCTGGCTGTCCGGCTGGAGCCATTTTGTCGGTCTGGGTTGTTGCAGGTGGAGTGGGAGGCGTATCGGTATGACCTCGAGTTTTTGTATTGTTGATGTGAACATGGATTGTTTACCGTGCTAGCTGTCGAGATGCACTAATAAACTGGGCCCTTCCGCGAAGCTAGTCGGCGGAATTAGAACACTCACGACGCGACGAATGAGTCTGACCAAGGTAAATACCATAGTACTCCAGTCATCCGCGTGAAGTCAGTGCGCCAGGATAAAGTTCTCCGGGATACGCGTGGAGTCGTATGGTCTTCGGGGTGGATCAAGCTATTACTCTGCACTTTCATCCTCGTCCTCCCCTTCGCCCATGTTGAATTTCCTCTTTCTGCCCGGCAGATTCCCCCCTCCACCATACCCGACACCCGCCTTTTGCCGCAACACATCCAGGTCCTGCTCGCCCTCCTCAGCCCATTCCAGCACGAGATGCCGCCCGAGCAGATGCGTATGCAGTAGTGCCGCATACGCATTCTCGGCTTCCCGTCGGGACACAAACTCGAGGAACGCGAACCCGCGGGACCGAGCGTCGAACCGCTTCGGTAGCCGCACCGACTTGAGCTGACCATGCGCGCTTCGAGGGACCTGAGGACTACCCACACGCGCGCGGACTCGGACACGCACCTAAATAGCTCCCGAATGTCCCTTTTCGTCGCCTCGAACGGGACGTTCTTGACGATCATCTTGGTTGTTTGGGACTTGGCACTCGTCTTGGGCGCGTCTTCTTCCGTCCCCCGTCCGGAGAACTTGACCTGCAGCGCGTGCCCGTCGAGCGTGAAGCCTTGCATGCCCTTGAGCGCCTTCCTGGCGCCCTCGGCCGTCTTGAACCCGACGAATCCGTAGCCCATGCTGAGCCGGGGTGCGTCGCCCCCAGGCACGGCAGGTCGCTTTGGATCGGGCTTGGTTTGCACGCGTGCAAACGCAACATCGGGAAGATGCCCAAACACCTGCGTCAGCCGTTCCGTCGTCGTGCTGAAGGCCAAATTCTTGACGAAGAGTGTGGAGCCCGCGGACACAGACATATCTTCTTCTGCAGAGCCGAGGGTGTCCTGCTCAGCCATCGTGACCGGCCGGGCCCCAGAGGTGGAGGCCACAGGCTGCGGTTCCGAGTCTTCAGTATCCTGGAACATGCCGAGAGGCCCTTTCTCCAGGTAGATGACAGAGTTTCCGAGCCGTCGATAAGCGACCGCATGGAACGCTTTGCGTGCTTCGTCAGGGTGTTCAAACTCCACAACCGCCATCGTACCCGCGGGTGGCACAACAACCCTGCTCAGCTTGCCATGCACCTCGAACAGCTCGCAAATCTGATCAGCCGTCGTTCCGTACGGGATATTCTTGACCAAAATGATTGTATCCGAACGTATTCTAGAGGAGAAAGATGATAGAATAACGCCCTGCGACTCGAGATAGGACTTCGTCTCCTGAATGACGTGCGTTTCGGCTAAGGCTAGCTTTACAGCCGCGTTATTAGACTCAGGATTCAAGATATCTGCCTTAGGTATATTGAGACGATCCGCAATCGAGGAGACCACAGCATCGCTCTAGATACAACCAAATATATTAGACTACGCGAGTCGAAGCACGACAGGGCACTGGCTTGACGAACATTCATATACAACATACTCCAGTTGAACTCGTGCCCTGCAGCTGTTTTACGTTTTGCTTTGCGCTCGGCCTTGAGCGAGGAGTGCCCGTCACCTGCATCTAGTCCCTCAGATTTGCCATTACGATCCACAGCGGGTAGGATATGCAACAGTCGGCCTTGGAAGGACTTCTTGTCGAGCGTCTCGTAAGCAGACAAGGCGGCAGAAGGTTGTGCGAACGTCACATATGCAAGTCCTTTGGATTGCTTGGTCAACGAATCAAGAGGAATATGAACCTGATAAAGAATTAGCACAGAGGAACGGTGTCAAAGGAGAATATAAGTTCAGAAAAGGTCTACTATTCTATTTCCCAGGGTCAACATATCAACAGATCTGATGTCCCTATACGGTGTTGCATCGTATAAAAAGAAGGGGGGAGGAGAATATCGTACCTAGAAAATCGAGTCAGCCTATGATCCTCGCAAAATTGTGGAGAACAAAATCAGAGTAATTCTAGAGTATATTTCCCGAGGATCATCATATCCCTTAAGAATCTGATGTCCCTATTTGTGTTGTCATCGCGGACAACCAGTCCATGAAAAACAAAGCAAACGCTCACCTGAGCAATATCTCCGAACGGCCGAAAAAGCGTGAGCAGATCATTGTCAGTACATGAAAAGGCTAGATTACGAAGGAAAAGGCGTGATGTCCGTTGAATGACCTCCTTCGCGGAGTCATCTACCACGGGAGGTTCTGCCGGTTTGTCATTACTGTCGTCCATCTCGACCAGTCGTCGCCGTTTGTTTGGACGGGGAGCTGGCGCATCCTTGGCACCCTATGGGCACCATGACTGCTGTGCCAAAGAGACGGTATACTACATACCTCTACTATAGCAACGCCGATGCGCGCCGAGTCAATAAAGGTACGGTCGAACCAGTCTCTCGCAGCCGCCGCCTCCTCGTCGGACTTGAATCCGACAAACGCAAATCGACGAGAGGTGCCGTCTGATTTGTGGGCAATTTTGAGGTCGGTGATGGTTCCAGACGGTGCACCTTTCTGTTCAAAATGTTTTCGGAGCCGTTCTGTGGTCAAGTTGGGGGGAAGATTCTTGACGAGGAGACGAGACATGGACATCGAGTTAAAAAGACCTCGACGAACTCCGATCGGCACATCCCGGTGCATCTTACGCTAATGGCGTCGACGTCGATATTTGGCCGGGAGAAAAATCCGCGTGGAATACCAAAGGCACCGTTTATCGTGGGTAGCGTTGATTCTGTCGAGCGCATCAGTCACACCGACTATCTAGGCCGATGTCGAGGAGTACATTGGTGGACTCGACGGTGACGTCGAAGGCCCCCTCAAAGCTTTCCAGGATGCGATCGCGTGCGTTTTCTCACCGGGTTGGAGTATGACATTCTTGAACCGATAAAAGTACAGGAAATATCGCTACATGGATGCAAGTTTGACTCAGCGTCGACGGAGCCTGGAAGATAAAATACCAGACATCAAAAAAACACTCCACATGGTCGAGTTTCTGCAGGAAAGATGCGTATGTGGACAGATTCGCCGGACAGACAAGTTCATCAGCTCTTTTCAGGAGGGTAAACAAAAGGCGGGTGACAACGCCGATGAGCTGGATGACGAGGACGACGCCGAAGAGGAGGTCGCGAAGAAACCGTTCACCACTACGTTCGAGTTGAACGACACGCTTTATGCAGAGGCGCAACTCGAGGACACAGACACCGCCTATCTATGGCTGGGGGTAGGTTTTCTTTCCTTGCCTCCCCCCATCGGCGGCTGGATGGGTTTATGCAGGCAAATGTTATGCTCTCTTACAAGCTTCCTGCTGCCATTTCGCTACTGCGATCCAAGCTTGATGCAGCGGAAACAAGTCTGGAGGCAACGATAGAGGACTTGGAGTTCCTTCGGGAGCAACTCACGGTGATGGAAGTGAATACCGCAAGGATGTACAATTGGGACGTGAAACGGAGAAGATCACGATCGACCGCAGGGGAAAAGGTCTGAACGTTGAGATATTGTTACATTGATTTCTCCACGGCATTCATAATACGAATGTGCTCAAAATAAATTTTCTTGTACGCTAAGTCTGTTGGAATCGGTACGATAACCGATATCTATGGAAAGTCATGGACAGAAACTCGTCGAATCTAATTGCCTGGACGTTGCTTCTTCTCAAAGCACACGTCGTCAAGAATGAGTCGTCATTTGTCATATGACGGAAGCCAGAAGTATCCTGTGGCAACTTGGTGGCAACAGACGGTCGGTCTCATTCAACACAAGGCCGCCACGGCCGCTGATTGTGCTGCTGTTTTGGAGGCAGTCGCTGATATCCAGCGGCGTGGTGTCCTCTTCATGTGCCAAACAAGTGATTATTTTACTACCGACCGAGGAGTGCGCTTCGCATATGTATGCAATACAAGGTGCTATCAAGATGGCGACGAACTTTCCGAGGAAGAAGATTTCACATGGAAGATATCGATAAACATCTTCGACCGTATGAACGCAGCCTTTTCAGCGGCTCGCGGACATTCACTTCATCGTTCTTCGATTACCTTCTCTGAATCGCTCGATAGCCTTGCCTGAAAAGTCATCACCCACGGGTCTGGCCGATCACAATGTCAGACTAATTTTACCGCCTTCAGGCTAATGCATTCAGAAAATTGCACGACCTGTATGAGTCCTCCGGTTCTACTTGACGATTCCTCTGGTAACATACCTCTACTTGATTCCATGAATAGGCCATGCGTCCGTTAGACGGAGGTGGTTATTTTCTAAGGGGATACGTATGGGTGACGCTACACCCATGCTCGCGTCATCCAAGCCTGCCATCAGTTTCTATCGCGGTCTCTGTCTCAACTGCGTTTGTGGAGCGCTCAGCTTTTCATGCGATCGCCGATCACATGAAAGGCACGCGGCAGCCCGTCTTGCGGGCGGTGGTCGCGAAATTTGCGTTTGTCGTGGAGATAGTGGTAATCTGACAATGTGACTTTCCATACCGGGTAATTGGTGATGACGTATTTGGCCACCGGCAAAGTTAATACGACGCGCCTTCCAACAAACTTCATTCATCCGAGTACAGGCAGCGCGTTTTGCTCGGATATCTGTG
>JBBPTV010000981.1:0-13157 GCA_038094275.1 Tubosaeta brunneosetosa | reverse complement strand
TCAGGAGCAAGGAGAGAAGTTTTGACAGGTCACAGCTATGCTATGCAGTAAGAGCTGACTTGATATATATTGCAGCCAGACTGTCATAAGTGCTGATGTATTACAATCTGGATGTATGGAGAAGTTTTCCTTTCAATTTCTGTTTTGTGCATTGTTTCCATTGCCACACCTTGTGTGTGACTCATGTCTCTCTTATCTAGGCTATGCCATAGCCTTACAGGTGTTTCAACTCATGTGTTTCATTTTCATGCAGTGCATAACTATGCATCTTATCTCTAGGGTTTAAGGACATATTGGTGACTCATTAGTGTCATGCTAGGCATACTTGATGTTACAATTCTTTCCCTTTTTGTTCTCTTCTTACAATCACTTCGCTCATAATCCTCTTTAGTTCTTCCTCTTCTTGTCAACCA
This sequence comes from Tubosaeta brunneosetosa, assembly GCA_038094275.1. Classification (NCBI taxonomy): domain Eukaryota; kingdom Fungi; phylum Basidiomycota; class Agaricomycetes; order Boletales; family Boletaceae; genus Tubosaeta; species Tubosaeta brunneosetosa. Next base: position 12,744 of record JBBPTV010000981.1, on the reverse strand, counting down.
AGTTGACTTTCTCTTGAGGCTATCAACATTCCCTTCAGGTGATAACTCTTGTCTTTATCTCTCAGGCTTACGTTTTCCCCTGAGTAGTATCCTGAACTGTTGTCTTGTCCTCTCACCTTTCTCTTCCTGATGACTTCCTCGTGTTGTCATTTCCTTTCCAAGGTAGATGACTCGACTCTACAGTTCCTTCTTTTATCTTGCTTTATCTTTGCTCTCTCATTGGATGATTAGCTCCACAGCTGTTTCTCTCACAATGGTGATGTTTCCTCTTGTTCCATGACATTCTATAACATTCCATTCTCTCATGATTGGAATCCTTAAATACTCAATTGCCTGTACAATAGTTCCTTACTCTGAATCTATGATCCTTGTTGTACTCATTCTCTGTCCTTGAGCAACTCTCAAGACCTGTGTGCTCCCTTGTCATCGTCCTCTGCTCTCTGTCCTTGGTTTGCACTTAGTTTGCTAGGAGAGACACTGTGGTACCTCTTCGTGAGTGTCCGCCTCTCTTGGGTTAAGTCGAACACTCTCTTGAGTATGCTTCATGTTACAAAAGATTCAGAGTCTCCTTTAGCCCCTCCTACTACGGAGCAGGGCCCATCCCATCATTGTGCACTTCTATCGTGCTACTCATTGTACCCAAGGGCAATCCTCGGACGACAACCAGTCGTTGTCATCGAACACCCTAGGACCTAGTGACTCTAGGTCAGGAAGGATCTCTGGACCTTCATCCACTGCAAACCCTTGATTCAACCCTCGAACCACTGTCCCAGTAACCTCGTCATGAAGGGCTTTTTTTAGCGCCTCACACATTGACTCTTCCGATGAAGAGGAACCCACTATAACCCCCCTTGGCTCCCCTATCCAAGTATCTCCCAATCCCTCACCCCCTTGTGTCCCTACACCTCCTGTAGTGACTGTTCACCCACAAACCTCAACCCTAGTCGTCCCATCGCAACCGCTCATAGCAACCATGTCTGGATCTGCTGGAACTGGAACTGGAGCTGCCCCTGCACCACCACCACCACCCCCTCCTCAACTGGCAGCTGCCCCTGCTCTTGTCCCTGGTCCACCCACACCCTGAGCTGAGTTCAAAGCTGCTCTCCCAACTGATTTCTCTGGAGAACCTGCTGATGCCACCCGATGGATGAAAGCGATGAAAGCATACTTTGCTATTAACACCCATCTATACAACACCAACCCTGTCTGCATCCTGACCACCCTGAACAAATTAAGTAAGGGTAGGAGCATACCTTTTTCTGAGAAATGGTATGACATCATGACTAACAACGCCATCCCTGCCAACCAAAAGACATTTGATGTCTTTGAGAACGACTTCACCACCATGTTCTATCCCTTTGACCTTTGCACCACTGCTCATCAGGAGCTCTCTGGCCTGGAGCAAAAGAACTTTAAAACTGCCAAGGACGATGGTTTTCAACAGTATATCACTGACTTTTTAAATCTCGCCTCTCGAGCACAGATTACTGATGAATCTGCTCTTATTGACCACCTCGCCCGAGGACTTGATTGTTGTATCACCACCATGATCTTGTCCATGACTGCTGTTTCTGCCACCACCCAAGAATGGATTGCCAGAGCCAAGATGTTCCATACCCAGATTGGACGTATTGACGCCTTAAGGAAGGGTAGTTGTGCCTTCTCCCTTGTCTCCTTCAAAGACCCAAACACCATGGATGTTGATGCTGTCCAAATCAAGAAACTTACTCCTATTGAATGTGCTAAATGCATCAGTGAAAATCTCTGTTTCTGCTGTCACAAGAAAGGCCATAGTGCCACTCAGTGCAAAGGCAAAAGCACTAGATCCTTGCCTCCTCGCCCTCAGAACATCCAAACCACTGAAACTCCTACCATTCCCAACCCCACTCCCAAGGCTCCCAAATCTATTTCTGCCTATGACGCCTATGTAAACCAACTTCGCACCTCCAGGAAGGATGAAAATGAAATCCTTCAAGTCTTAAAGATGTGTTTTGACAAAGATGATGATGAGGAACTTTCTGATGAAAAGGTTGCCAGTCTCGCTGTCCAGGATTTTTGAATGGGGAGGATGTATCAACATCTTCTCTCCCCAATGTACTTGTAGGACTACCCAATGAAAGAACTCTTCATTTACCAGTTTGCCTACAAGTCAGATCAAAAATTGTTGAAACTGTTGCTCTTGTCGATTGTGGAGCAACCAGCAACTTCATCAATCCCAGCCTCGTCCCTGCCCTTCACATGAGGATTAGATCCCTCCCAAAACCTCTTATGGCTTATAATGTAGACGGCTCGCATAACAAGAAGGGAGCTATCAAGTACAAGATCTGAACCAACGCCCAATTCTCCTCGTTCAATGATCAACTCAATCTCATGGTTGTTGCCCTCGGCAAGCGACAAATCATCTTAGGTATGCCCTGGCTTAAACAATGGAACCCTACCATTGATTGGATTCATGGTACAGTAAGTATTGACAAAGAAACTCCATTCTGGGACGCTGTGGTACCTCTTCGTAAGAGTCCACCCCAGAATGAGATTAACAAGGTAACCCTCTCAACCCAACTGGCCCAACAATCAGCCAAACAAGAACATGAAATCCTAACTTGGTGCCAAGACTATGAAGACATGTTCTCTGAGAAAACCTTCACCACCCTGCCTCCTCATCGACCCTACAATTATGCCATTGAACTGAAACCCACCTTCGTCCTGAAAATTGCCAAGGTCTACTCACTAAACCCTGCTGAAAAAGAGGCATGTTGTCTCTTTGTTGAAGAACATCTGAAAACTGGCTGCATTGTTCCCTCAAAATCCCCACAAGCCTCTCCTTTCTTCTTTGTGCCCAAAAAAGACGGTTCTCTTCGTCCCTGCCAGGACTATTGCTACCTCAATTCGTTTACCATCCAAAACACATATCCCCTTCTTCTCATCTCTGATCTCATCGATGACATGAAAGAATCCACCATATTCACCAAATTCAACATATGCTGGGGATACAATAACATTCAAATTCATGAAGAGGACCAATGGAAAGCAGCTTTCATCACCCCACTAGGACTTTTTGAACCCACCATGATGTTCTTTGGCTTTAACAACACTCCACCCACATTCCAAGCTTTCATGAATCATATCTTTGTGGATATGCTTGTGGAGTGTTGGCTGAAAATCTATATGGACGACCTTGGCATTCACATGAAAGATGACATTGAACTCCACCACGATCGCACATGTCGAGTCCTACAACAACTCAGAAAACACAGTCTCTCACTCAAGATCTCCAAATGCTCCTTCAACACCCCCCAAATGGAATACCTCAGCATGATCATCGGTCAAGGACGCCTCGAGATGGACCCTGTCAAACTCACCACCATCAAAGACTGGAAACCCCCCATATCCATCAAAGGAATTCACAGTTTCCTTGGTTTTGCTAACTTCTATCAGAAGTTCATTCCCAACTTCTCTAACATTGTTGCTCCCCTTGTCCTACTCACTCACAAAAACAAACCCTGGTTATGGACTTCCTGTTAAAGTACTAAATAGGGGCAGCTAAATAGGGGCAGCAATGCCCAACTCAGAATGTGCTGCAAGTACCGAGCACAACTAATATTCACCTAAATAGGGGCAGCAATGCCCAACTAAGGTAAAGTAAATACAGAGTACTAAGAATGGAGCAAGGTCTCACCTCAGAATGTGCTGCAAGTACTAAGCACAACTGAGGTGAGACAAAGGAGTTGGAAGGGTTAAATAGTGATGAGGATATGTGCTCACTAAACTCTGGAAAGGTCTGGAATGGGATAGGTGAAACTAGGCATGCTGCTTTGGGAATTAACAAAGGGTACAGCAGCGCATGTTCAGAGGGAGTAGGAGTGCCACCAAGCAATCAACATGAGGTATGACTATACTATAATGGGTGTAAGTAAGTCCGAAAGAGGTAGGATGAGAAATGAGTGAGAAATGACCGGAGTTGGTCTCTGTGTGAACTCCGGAGATGTCCAGAGTTATACTTTGACACTCCCACTCGAGTGCAGTCATAGGCCCATAGCCCTTACGAATTTCCAATGTTGTTTGTGAGGCAGGGGTTTTGTAAGGATGTCAGCTACCATATCTCCGGTAGGGACGTACTGAACCATGGCCTCCCCTTTTCCAACCAAATCATCCCAAACGAAATGGTATTTTCGTTTGATGTGCTTTGTCCGAGCACGGAACTGCAGATCCCAGCATAGGATGATAGCAGCTTGATTATCGCAATGAAGTGTGGTTGGTCCGGTTTGTGGATGTCTGATCTCCTCAAAGAAAGTCTGAAGCCATGCGAGGTGTTGTCCGGCATTGCTAAGTCCAATGTACTCCGATTCAGTAGAGGATAGAGCAACCATGCTTTGTAGTTTGCTGGACCAGGAGATGGTGCCATGGTTGCTGATAAAGATGTACCCAGAGACAGATCTGGAGTTGTCTGGGTCTTGCAACCATCCAGCATCTGAAAAACTGTGAAAATCCATGTCCAATGACACTTCATTTCCGTCGAACCAGAGTTCCATGTCTGTGGTACCTCGGACATAGCAAAGTATGCGTTTTGTGGCGTTCCAATGGCACTCCTTGGGAGCGGAGCTGTAATGGCTGAGGGTCCCGACGGAGTAGGCGAGGTCTGGTTGTGTTCCCATCATAAGGTACATAAGTGAACCTATGACTGTCAGATATGACACCTTAGTTCCGTTGATGACCATCTCTGGTATTGTGGAATTGTTCTCTGGATTGTTTGCGGACAGCGACAGGCTGTGGAGCATGGGAGATTGACACAGAGTGGAGTTTGCCATCCCAGTGCACTGGAGGACAATTTGTGCATATTGGGTTTGCGACAAGGAGACGGTGCAGAGCTTCCGGTTACATCGGACTTCAACTCCTAGGATGAACTTCGCTTCTCCGAGGTCGTGCATTTTGAAAGTGGATGACAGCAACGATTTAATGGAGTTCATGAAACTTTGTGCGCTAGCGGCAAGGAGCAGATCATCGACATACATGACTAGGAAACAGACCTGATTTTGTTTTCGGAGGACATAGAGGCATGTCTCCGCATTTAGTTTGGTGAAGCCGAGTTCTCCTAACTTTTTATCTAGCGTTTTGTTCCATGTTCGGCCTGCCTGCTTAAGTCCATATAACAATCTCCGAAGTTGCCAACAGTACTTGGGCTGGATGGATACTCCTTCCGGAGGTAGAAGGTACAATTCCTCTTCTAGTTCTCCATTTAGGTACACGGTGGAGACGTCCATTTGGTCCAATTCCAGGTTATATTTTGCAGCCAGGGCTACGATGGTCTGTATGGAGTTGAGGTTTGCGACCGGAGCGAATACCTCCTTGTAATCTATGCCTTCCTTTTGGGTGAAGCCTTACACAACGATCCGGACTTTGTATCAGTCCATGTCTCCATTTTCATTGTGCTTGATCTGGAAAATGGGCTTGGAGGTAATCAGAGTTACTCCGGTGGGGAGTGGAACTGTTTCGTATACATGGTTGGCGTTGAGGCTGAGGAGCTCTTCCTCCACTGCAGATCTCCATTTATCTGTGTCTGGACGTTGGTAAGCCTCTTTTATGGTCTTTGGGAGGTTTTCTTCCATAGGTCTGTGGGTGATTCTGGCGAAGATGTGATCATGGAGTTGGTCAGAGCTGCAGAAGGCTCCGGGCATGTCAGGAGTTTCATCAGAGGTTTCTTCATTGGACTCCGTAGGTTCCAGAGTGTCTTCGATCTCAGCTTCTTCAGCAGAGTCTTCATGGCCCCCCTGTTTCCGTTGCACTTCCTTGTCTAAGGTGCATTGGTAGTCCTGGTTTTTGTTTGCAGGTTTTCGCACATGGCTTCCCCTGCGAACTCCTCCAACCATTTGTGCAGGAGGATGCACCAGAGTTTGTGATGGAGTTGGTTTAGGAGTTGGAGGTTGGAGGTGGAGTTGGCTGAGCTTGTCCGCTAGATCGAGAACTTCATCTGGGTCGTGAATGTCTCCCACTGAAGCTGGAGGGGGTGTTGTGACTTGCTTGTCATCCTCCTTGTCCAGAGTTGTTTCGGATGTCTGTGCTGGATGGATGTTGAGTCCCTCCCACTGATCCTCGGATGCACAAATCCAAGGAGTAGCTTTGGAGTTGGAGATGGTATTGGTTTTGTCAAAGGTGACATGTCGACTGGAGATGATGGTCCGACGTTCCAAGTCTAGGAGTTTGTATGCTTGTTGTCCGTGTGTGTAGCCAAGCATAATGCACTTTCGTCCATGGGCTCGGAACTTTCCTTGTCATTGCTCTTTTGGGATCAGGGCATATCTGATGCATCTGAAAGGTCAGAACAGGGTGGAGTCAACTGGTCTTTTGAATATCGTGTGGTACGGGGTATCTCCGTTGAGGGCAGAAGTTGGACTTTGAGCGGAAATGTATGCAGTGGTGGACATGGTGTCCGTCCAAAAGGACTTTGGGAGTTTGGAGTCCTCGAGCATGGAGTTGGCAAGGAGTGACAGAGTCTGGTTCATGCGTTCAGCTAGTCTGTTTTGTTCCGGAGTGTATGGTGCAGAGGTTTCTAGGAGTGTACCTTCGCTTCGGAGTACATCTTTGAAGTTTTTGTTTGTGTACTCGCTCCCCCCGTTGCTCCAAATAAATTGGACATGTAGGTCTGAAAAGCATTCCGTTGTGATTTCTGTGCGGAGGAAGTTCTGAATGTCAGATTTCCAGCAGAGATAAGTGTCCCGGACATCGCTCTTGTGTTTAAGGAAGTATATCCAAGGGAAGCGACTGTAATCATTGACTATTAAGAGCCAGTATCTGTGTCCTTCATGGGATTGTGGAGTTATCAGACCTCCAACGTCGGTGTGTACCATTTGTAGAGGGGTGGAGGTGCGCAGATGTTCATGCGATTTGAAAGGGAGTTTCTTTTGTTTTCCCATGGTGCATGGTTCACAGAACTCCAGCACTCTGGTGAGTTTGTCAATGCCTTGGAGTTGGCCTTTTCACACCATCATTTGAATCCGTGGAAAAGAGATGTGTCCTAGTCGACGATGCAGGGTGTTTATATCGACAGAGATGAGACTGGAATCCAGAGCATGCATTGGAGTTACCACAGTGTGGTACAATCCGTTCCTGTGGTGTCTGAGCATGACAGCGTGATGTCCTTTCCTTATGGAGCAGGAGTCCGATGTTCTGGGGAATGATGTACAGAGTCCTACTTTGGACAGTTTAGGAATGGAGATCAGTGATAGCGCAAACTCTGGTACATGTAACACGTTGCTGAGGGAAATCTCATAGTTACGTTTGTTTATGTTTGAACGGAGGACGACTGTTCCTATTCCGACTGCTTGAACAGTGGAGTTGTTGCCGAATTGGACCGATTGTGCGGGAGAGAGTACGGAGTACGTTGAGAACCAACTTTGATGGGGTACCATGTGCAAGGTTGCTCTGGAGTCGATGATGATCATTTCTTCTGGTGCGTTTGTGGGATCGGACAAGACGTAGGCCTGAATGTGTTGATATAGGGCTTGGTCTACATGAGCACTAGTTACATTCGTTTTGTCCGGCAGATCAGTATTCGGACTACGATCTCCTTCCACTGAATTCACCTTTTCCTTTTTGTACTTGTCTTTTAACTTCTGCAGCCACCACTTAGAGCTCCGGCATTCCTCTGTACTGTGTCCACTAGTCTGGTGGTACTTGCAATGCTTCGCACTTTTCTTCTTCTGTTCTCCTTTGATGCTGGTGGAGTGGGCGGAGTTGGATTTGGCGGAGAGCTTTAGTCTGGTGTTTTCGGAGAGGATGCGGATCTTGACGGAGTTGAAAGAGAGTTTGCTTTCGTTGATGGTGTTGATGATTGACAATGTGAAGGTACTCCATTCCGGAGTTTTCGGGAGCAAGTGGAGGAGGATGAAGGCGAGGATTTTGGGATCAACGACGTGCTTCATTCCTGCTAGTCAAGTCTCCAGAGTCTGGATAGATGCGATGTGTTTGGAGATGTCAGATTTTCCATCCCACTCTGATGTGAATAGCTGGCAATAGGAGTGATAAGTGGAGGGGAGGTCTGACTTTTGATAGAGTTCTAAGAGTGCGTCATACAAGTCCTTGGCAGAGGTGTAGGACTCTGTCCGGAGGAGGATTGTGTCACAGATATGGTCTTGGATGATACTGTGCGCCTTCTCGTCTTGCTCGATCCACTTTCAGACCTTGTCTCCAGAGCTGATTGTGGCGGATGCAGAGCTTTGTTTGGCAGAGGCAGAAGTGGAGGTGCCGGTGGTTTGGCAGACATCTGTGCCGAGAACGACTCTGAGGACCTTTTCCCTGCAGAGTTTGGTGGAGATACGTAGTTTCCATACTTGGAAGTTTTCGGGCCCAAGTAGAATGGGGCACTTGACGATCGAAGAGGTCTCAGAGGGCATCGGAGTTGGAGTCGGGACAAGATAGTGATTATGCTGCGTGAGTGGAGTTGTGTGAGGTCACGGAGTGTTATGCTAGTGTGTGCTAGCAGGGCTCATAACCTGTTAAAGTACTAAATAGGGGCAGCAATGCCCAACTCAGAATGCACTGCAAGTACTGAGCACAACTAATATTCACCTAAATAGGGGCAGCAATGCCCAACTAAGGTAAAGTAAATACAGAGTACTAAGAATGGAGCAAGGTCTCACCTCAGAATGCGCTGCAAGTACTGAGCACAACTGAGGTGAGACAAAGAAGTTGGAAGGGTTAAATAGTGACGAGGATATGTGCTCACTAAACTCTGGAAAGGTCCGGAACGGGATAGGCAACACTAGGCACACTGCTTTGGGAATTAACAAAGGGTGCAGCAGTGCATGTTCGGAGGGAGTAGGAGTGCCACCAAGCAATCGACACGAGGTATGACTATACTATAATGGGTGTAAGTAAGTCCGAAAGAGGTAGGATGAGAAATGAGCAAGAAACGACTGGAGTTGGTTTTTGTGTGAACTCCGGAGATGTCCGGAGTTATACTTTGACACTTCCCTCCAAGAAACTGCATTCCGTATGCTCATTGCTCAGTTCTGCTCTGCCCTAGTCCTCGCCCTCCCAGACATGTCTTGTCCTTTCTTTATCATGACCGATGCCTCCCTGATCACCTTTGGAGCTGTCCTCCTCCAAGCCAATGTCAACAGTGACCTCCATCCCTGCACCTACTTCTCAAAGACCTTTTCTCCTGCTGAACGGAACTACAACATCTATGACTGAGAACTCCTGGCCATCATCCTCGCTCTCAAAGAGTGGCAACAATACCTCCTTGGAACCTTGCACCCCATCACAGTCATCACAGATCACAAGAACCTCTCCTTCATCAAAGACCCTCAAAAACTCTCTCATCGTCAAGCCTGCTGGTCCCTCTTCCTCCTCGACTTCGACCTTGTCTGAAAAGTAACCCCTGGAACCCAGATGGGTCCAGCTGATGCCCTTTCCTGCAAGGACTCCATTGACACCTCCCTTGACAATGCTGATGCTGCTATCCTCCCAGACCCAGTCATCATCAACGCCCTCAATCTTGCACTCCTCAACCACATCCGATCCTTGTCCTCATCTGATCCACTAGTCCTTTGTGTGCTCAAAGCCATGGAAGAAGCAACACCTTTGTTCCCTTGCTCCTCTCTCCAAGATTGGTCGTTTGATAATGGCCATCTATTTTACAAAGGATGTTTATATGTTCCACCCTCATCCCGATCCACACTTCTCCACAGTATTCATTCCTCCCCTACCACTGGCCACACTGGTCAATTCCACATGAAGGCAATATTAGAATGTGACTTTTGGTGGCCCAGACTTGATACTTTTGTCAAAAATTTCATCACTGGTTGTGCCATTTGCCAATAGTCTAAGATCAATACTCATCCCACTGCTGCTCCTTTAAATCCCATCCCATGCACATTGTCCTTGCCATTTTGACAAATCTCTGTCAATCTTATCACAGATCTTCCACTGTCCTCAGATTTCGATTCTATTATGGTTGTGGTCAACCATGGCCTTATGAAGGGGGTAATTTTCATCCCTTGTAACAAAACCATTGACACAGCAGGAGTTGCCAAACTTTTCTTTGATAATGTATTCAAATGCTTTGGTCTCTATGATTTCATCATCTTGGATTGTGGTCCTCAATTCGCCTCCACATTCACTTTAGAACTCGCTCGCCTCCTCCAATATGACATTTGACTCTCCACTGCATACCACCCCCAGACTGATGGCCAAACAGAACGAATGAATCAAGAACTCGAAACCTACCTCCATATCTTCTGTGCCAACAATCCCCACTCCTGGTCGGAATTCCTTACTACCACTGAATTCCATCACAACTCCGTCCCCCATAGATCCACTAAGTCATCTCCATTTTCCCTCCTCCTTGGATATGAACCCTGATCATTCCCTGCCCTGGGTAAAACATTCATTCCTGCTGTCTGACAGATTGATCACTCTGTCCAAGGCACAAGAAGAAGCCCTTGCAGCACATGACTCCGCTCGTATGGTGATGACTTGCCACTCCACCCACTCGTTCTCCCCCTGGAAAGTTGGAGACAAAGTATGGCTAGAAGCCACCAACCTTTGTATCCCATACCCCTCTAGAAAACTCGCTCCCAAACGTCATGGACCCTTCAAGATCTCCCAAGTTATTTCTTCTCTTATCTATTGCCTTAGACTACCTCCCTCCTGGAAAATCCATGACACTTTCCATGCCTCTCTTCTATCCCCATTCAAACAAACTGAAGCACATGGTCCCTCCTTCTCTGAACCACCTCCGGAAGTAATAGATGACAAAGAAGAATTTGAAGTGGAAGCCATCCTGTCGCACAAAGGCTGCCCTGGCAACTATCAGTACCTGACCACATGGAAGGGATACTCTTGGTCTGAAGCCACCTGGGAACCTGAAGAAAATCTCCATCACACTCCCAAAATCCTTTCTTCTTATAAACACTCTCATAGATTGAAATAACCACTGTATGTTCTTTCCTTTCACCATGTTACATCCATTCTTCTTCACCCTTTGACCTTGTCTTGCTTTCACTGCCCTTGCCCTTCTACTTGTATTGTTCTTTTCACTTTACTGGTCCTGCAATTGTTCCTCCTTTGAACTACATTGTCCTCCCTCGCACATTTAACTCTTTTCTCCACAATAATCACCCATCCACATTTGGCTCAAATCAGTGAAAGTCATAGTGTGCTGCTGTGTGCCACTACCTAGTACCTGATCCTCTGGCAGTGCACTTTTCCCTACTCCCCTTCTTTCCCATTATGGATTCTTTCAAAACTACCTCAAATGCTGCTACCTCTGACTGGGATACATCTGGCTTTCCTGACAGTGTTGTCTCTGTGGATGAACCACTCTCTGCTCATCAGCTTTCCTCTCCTCCTGTGGGCTACCATGATCACCTATTCTGTCTCTTGGCTAATCCATCTGTCGCTCACTCCCTAGATTACTATCTGGATGTCAATTGTCCTTTGCATGCTCTATGCCAACTCCTCTGCCACTTTCAACTCCTATTGATTGTGCAACCTACTGGCTGGGGATGAACCACTACTATCGACACCCAATACCTGGACATGGCCAATATCAATGCCCTTGTCATCCTTGCTCATCATCTCAATCTTGGAGAATTCCTTGAGGATATCCGTCGCTATCTGGAGCAGTTGTCTCAGTCATCTATGCCTTTCACCCATCACCGCCCTATCCCACCACATTGCAAGAAACCCAAATGTCGTTGTAATATTCATCCCTCTCATCAACGCTCTCCTTCCCCCATGGATCATGGGGACAGTCTCTTCATTCCTGAGGCATTCAAAAACGACACCGGATCCCCCCTTGCTGCAGATTTTTAGTCTTCATAGGCACTTTGACAGTACGAAGGGGGTAATGTTACAATTCTTTCTCTTTTTGTTCTCTTCTTACAATCACTTCGCTCATAATCCTCTTTAGTTCTTCCTCTTCTCATCAACCAAGTTGACTTTCTCTTGAGGCTATCAACATTCCCTTCTGATGATAACTCTTATCTTTATCTCTCAGGCTTACATTTTCTCCTGAGTAGTATCCTAAACTGTTGTCTTGTCCTCTCACCTTTCTCTTCCTGATGACTTCCTTGTGTTGTCATTTCCTTTCCAAGGTAGATGACTTGACTCTACAGTTCCTTCTTTTATCTTGCTTTATCTTTGCTCTCTCATTGGATGATTAGCTCTGCAGCTGTTTCTCTCACAACAGCGATGTTTCCCCTTGTTCCATGACATTCTATAGTGTTCCATTCTCTCACAATTGGAATCCTTAAATACTCAATCGCCTATACAATAGTTCCTTACTCTGAATCTACAATCCTTGTCGTACTCATTCTCTGTCCTTGAGTGACTCTCAAGACCTGTGTGCTCCCTTGTCATCGTCCTCTGTTCTCTGTCCTTGGTTTGCACTTAGCTTGCTAGGAGAGACACTGTGGTACCTCTTTGTGAGTGTCTGCCTCTCTTGGGTTAAGTCGAACACTCTCTTGAGTACACTTCGCGTTACACTTGAGGGGGTGTTTGACTAAAAACAGAAGAGGCAGACACTCATAAAGAGGTACCACAGCATCTGTTATGCCAAGCAACTCAAGAGAGTGTTTGACTAAAAACTGGAGAGGTGGATGTGATGTGAATATATGGGTGAGTGAGTGGTGCTAAATGAGTAAGACTATGGAATGAGTCAATAAAAGTAAGGTAAACAAATCTATGATGGATACTCACCTCAGTCAGCACAATTGTGTGATGGACTGAGGATAAGTATGGTTG